>KN050197.1:0-15516 GCA_000743315.1 Lignosus rhinocerotis TM02
ATGCTCTATGACATCTCTCTCGTACATCTGTATAGGGCTACCCTGCCGGCACTGAGCTTTACAGGGGAAACAATGAATATATGTATTTTCCTGACTTTCTGAATTTGTCGCGTCGATTGCGCGTTCGCGTCGTCGGAGTTCGAACGCCAATCCTTCTGCAAACAGCTGTATAGTCGAGAGACCGTGACACTTCGCACGTGTGTGTGACAGATCGTGGCAGACCCAACGCGTCCCGACTCCCAGGGCACAAGGCCATCATTGATAGTAGTGATCAGGGCCGCCGCCTCACCTCGCTGAGCCTTGTACTCGCCACGGTTAACCCTCCGTCGGTTCCTCATAAGTAAGGCTGCTCTCGCTGCTTTATGGTGTGGTGGTATAAGATTGTATACTAATGCTCCTGTAGCCCTCAGAACCTGGACTTCCGAGTCATTCGTACTATCGCGTACAACTGCTGACACTGACTCTCGTATGATGCTGGAGTGTGAGCTGAGATTCTCCCCCGTACCTCATAAAGACACCGGTGCATTCAAGCTCCTTGAACTGCCCCCGGATCTTTGCAAACTTGTTGAATCCTCCGTGGATTCCGATGACGGTGGTACGAGGTAAGTATTGCCTACAACCACTTCCGCTCACCCTCACTTATCATGCTGTCCAAGCTTCACAATCAAGGGTGCCGCAGATGAGGAGGCTGTGCTCTGTACTAAGGACAAGACTTATACAGTTCGATCCGTCGTTCTATCGAATTGCGTCGTCGTCGTCACGCCAGATCCCGTCTCCACGGAGAGAGAGGACGATGATGGGCCCGTGGAAGAGGTGTTCATTCGAGACGAGCTCAGCGAGGTTCTCGAACTGGTGCCGAGTGTCCCGCGTCTGCACAAATTGAACGCGCTCCTCCGAGGGAGAGAGTACGATGAAGGCCACGAAGACGAAGACATGATCAGTGACAACGATTCGGACCAGGGCGGGGTATGTCATGAGATCGCCTCGGGTACTCAGCGAACAGACTCACAGGTGCATAGAGAAAGCTGCAGCGATTTACATACGAAGACGCACGAGGAACTATTCAAGCCAGCGATTCCGAGCTTGACAAAGGGCTGCGCGACCGCCGTGTGCTCATCCTCGATGGTACATTCTACCCCAACTGACGTATACTCGGCTTCAGTGTCGTGAGCACTGACATTCATTGATTGCAGGAGAACTCCGCCCGATCGCACGCTCACACCTCACCAGCATCCTCGAACTCATCCTCACGAACCTCGTCTCCCTCTCCCTTCCCCATGCAGCTGCACCCGTCGCGATCCTTCTCTCCGCGCTCGAGGACGAACATGACATCAGGCGGAATGTCTCCCGCCAGGTCATGACGTGGTTCGGGCGCATCGAGGAGGATGCCGAGACGTGGGAGATGGATGTAGACGCTGTGATCAGAGAAGTCGGATTGGGCATCCTGCGAGCGTACAGGGTGGGTCTTCTGCATTCGTATCTAGCTTGTTGTGCCCTCGCTGACGACGCGCGTATCTCTGTCAGGACGAGCCAACCCCCGATGGTGCGTTCCTCGGGCAGTGGCGCAAAGCTGTTGGGGACTCTTTCGAAGACACGGTCTCTCTCTCGCTACTCCTGGTCCGTCTCCAGTCCCTTTCACCATCTGTGACTCAATGAACTCACTCGAACTTACTGCAGGGCAACTACCTCACTTCGACAGACAACTTGTCTACCCCGCCCAAGACGCTTCTGACGTACTTCCCCTCGGCAGAGCTCCCCGTCGATCCCGGGGCACGATTTGCAGAGCTATTCCTTGCCCGGCCAAGGTGGAAGGCGGACGAGATCGCGCCGTTCCTGTTAGACATCTCGGTCGATGCAAAGGAGAGGGACAAGCTGCTCCTAAAACACGCGCGGGCCGTGACAGGCCCCGAGGGCGTATGGTACACCGCGCGGGCCAAGTACAATGCCTAGGTGACTGTATGATTATCATCCAAGATGGGTAAAGTAATGCGATGTACAACGAAAGATAGATAGAGGAGTCCCACAACACACTATCAATACAAATACACAGATTACCGCATCAACACTGCAGCAGCGAGTACATACATGCGTGAAACTCCTCACCAGCCAACATTGATTGAGATGGGAGCGCGGACACCACCAACCTACCAGCCCTTGCTCACTGCTTCTTCGACCTCTTCGGGCGGTAATCCTCGTCCAGATCCATCTCGTCCACGCTGCTCCTCTTGGTCTTCTTACCCTTCTTTGTCTTCGCGGCTGCCGGGAGATCCTCGCGATCTTCGAGGCCTTCGACGAACTCCCACAGCTCCTTCACGATGTCACTGCGATTGCGGATGTCCTGGAATTTCTCGCGGATGTGCGTGCGCATGTCGTAGATCGCCTGCGCACGATGCTCGTACGAACTTTCTCGCAAGACGTAGAGGATCACGCCTGGACCCACGGGTGAACCCCAAACAAAATGAGAAATTGAAAAAAACATAGCGTTGCATCGGTTGCAGACATAACGTACCTGTGAAGATGAACTCAACGGGGGCAACGCGCTTCTGAATTGACCTGAACCCATAGTTAAATTGTTTGTGGTTCGCGATGTGCCAGAAGGCCGTGAGAACGCTCCGCATGGCATGCTTGAACTGCTCCGAGGGCGGCTCGTCCGTCGTGAGCCAGCGGTCCAGGTTCTTCGAGTTCGGGTGCGTTTGTGTGGGGTATTGGTCACAGCAGTACACGAGTGCGGCAATGAGCTGAAAGTCTTGTCCGCGCTTGATGGCGACGTCAATCTTCTGCGTTAGGCTGTCTTCGTGCAGGATGAAACGAGATTGTAGCTGGAGAATCCACTCTGTCCGTACAGAGGGAATCGCCTGCAGCTTCTCTGCCGAACGCGTGAAGTGAGGTGAGTGGCTTTTCCAGGCTAGATGCAACGGGCGGCCGTACCCGCTGCAGAGAGCGCAACTCCGAGTTGTACCCTCTGGAAAATATCGCGCTCAGTCATTGGCGATAGATGTTGATATTCGACTTTAGTGGGACTATAAGAAGATTATAAGCGAACGTGTCGGCAAGACACGTACCACATGTAATGGTTTTGTTCGAGAAGTCAATTTTCCACTTTTTAGGGACTTCTGGACGGGTCTTCTTCTGTGCGTTGGATGTTGTATACCACCAGCTCTTGCCCGTTTGCCAATGTTTATCTGGAGGATGTCAGTTAAATCTCTTGCAAGTAGTCACTAGTTAGGTCGCATACATGGGATCTGTCGGGATGCGGGTTGGTGGATGGATCATACGATCGCTGCGGGGACAGTTTCCACACATGAGAGAGACTTACCTGGCCATCAAAGAACTTTTGTATAGACGTTAGGCGTTGTTTCCCGTCGACGCAACACCTCACTTCCTCGCCGTCTTCGTCCCTGTAGACCGCGAACACTACCGGTGGAACATAGTAGTTGCGCCAAATAGAGTCCAGCAACTTGATTTGCTTTGCCTCTGGCCAAACAACCTCTGGGCAAAGTGAGCGCATGAATACTCGAGTGAGAAGGCGTGGACGCACCTCGCTGGTATGGTGGATTCAGGTCTATCACGCCCTCGTGGATCAGTGCTACCACACCCAGCTTTGTTAGCACTGTATCTTCCTCTTCCCATGCCGCCTCCAAACCCGGTCCACGTACTATGCAATTGTTTTGTAGTGTATAGTTTTGCAGCCGGTGCGGCAATACATGGTCCGAGATCAAATTCGTTGGTATTTACGCCATCCTCGTCTTCGTACAATTCGTCGTAGTCTTCGTCATCCATAACAGAGGATGTTTAGTAAAGTCTGATTACCACTCAAGGTTGTCGAGCTCGCGAGCAAGGTGGTGTGGGAGGACACAATCATTGACTTGGAGGTTCCACATCCTGCATGAGTTTAGGCGCCTGTGGTCACGGCAAACACCGACCCATCGACGTCTTGAGTCTCGAGCGGAGCAGCAACGGCATATGTAGTTCTACGACTGCGCGTCGTCTCCCCATCTTCCTCTGCAGTATACCTCGACGTCGTGTTCGTTGTCAAACATTTACATGCCCGTGCATGGATGCATCTACCTCTACGCTGTCCCTGACCTCGACCGCGACATCTGCGTTCTCATCCCCCTCGGCCGTGCCCTCCGAAGTTCCGTCTGTTGACCCCGTGCCTGCACACCATGCCAGCCCCGTGGCAGCATTCATAATTGGCCTTGCTATCATCATTCTTGCTTCCATCTTGAATGCCGCCGGGCTGAACTTAACGAAATTGGACCATGTGAGTGCTCGTGTGCGTCCAGACACGACGAATGGAGCGACTGACGAGGCATTAATGCATTAGGTGCGGACGAGTGCGATCCCGAAGTCTGCTCGTCGTCGAGATTGGTTACGACCACTATGGCTTCTTGGCATGCTACTGTATATGTGAGTGCAACTCTTCCCCTAATGCCCGCCACCTTGCGAATAGAAGGCAATGGAAACGGTCTCGCACTGTCGCTTCCTCTCCGCTCTTCCTCACACTCGCCCCGAAGCGTGATGACTTTGGCATGATTCCGGGTTCTTTCCTGTGTACTGACGGTGTAATGCAGCCTATCTCAGCTAATTGGAAGTACACTTGCGCTCGAGTATATGCGCGCTGGTATGGAATATCTGTTAGCAGAAGATGTCTGCAGATGGCTGACATGCTGTCTAGAATACGTTGCTCCCCTTGGATCCACTTCCCTCATCTTCAACTTCCTCTTCGCGAAATTCCTAGTTAATACCCCTGTTACAAAGCATGACATCTACGTACGTTATCCCCAAACAGCAGCCAACTCCTACTGACAAAGCTCTATTGCTCAGGGTACTATCATAGTAATCATTGGTGTAATTGGCATCGTCGCCTTCGGTTCGATTAATAGCGGTTTCGACACCGAAACGGACGCTAGACATCTAACACAGTTGTGGACGCGCGGAAACTGGCTTGCGTACTTCTTCTTCATGTCTTTCGCCCTTCTCTTCCTTTACCTCTTCATCTACCAACTCGATCAGGTTCTCACCGCCCGTTCTGATCTCGCTGCGGCACCCTTCGCGGGTATGCGTGCCCGTGCTGGTGGCCTTGTGCCACCGACGACGTTCGCTGGGAAGGTCGCAGCGTTCTGGGACAACTCCATGATGTGGACGAGAGAGAAGCTCGAGTGGTGGACTGCTCTGCACGACGACAAGCGGATTGCATGGACACTAGGAATTGGTTGGGCATGCTGCGGAGGTGGGCTTGCTGGTGCTTGTCTGATCTTTGCCAAGGCTGCGTACGTCTGCTGTGGGCGATACATCATCCAGTCATTGAGTTACTGACAACGCATGTCTCATAGGGTGAAGCTCATATCCGGTGCTGCCTCCCATGAGAACACTGGCAATCAGTTTGGGCACGCATCGGTGATCTTTACATTCATCTTTCTCGCAGCAACAGCTGTTTGCCAGATCATATGCCTCAATAAAGGTCTGGCCGTGTACGATTCCACCCTCGTTGTACCCGTGTTCTACGGTGTCTATACAGGATTGGGGTAAGGGTTCACTATCATGTTGTACCCATCTCATCATACTCATGTTGTCCTTGACCCTCCTTGGCAGATTCCTTAATTCATTGGTGAGCATATAATTATGCACAGCTAGCAGTTCCCTCATTCTAGACCAGATCTTCAATGACGAAGTGGACGCGTACCAATCTTGGACGCTGTTCTTAATTTTCTGCTCCATGATCGTCCTTGTCTCTGGAGTCGTACTCCTAACGTACAAGAAGCCTGAAGACAAGGGTGCCTCCTCGTCTTCGAACGTGCCCTTATCGGCTCGCGGCCACCGCACAACGACGAAAGGCGAGCTCGTCGGCTCTGGCCGGGACGAAGAAGAAGCTCTGCATCATGGCGGCGAACACGAAGACGCTGCGATGTGGCAGCTTGGCGACGCTAGCGACGATGAAGACGACAACGATGTCCGCTCTCCTCGCTCACAGCGCAAGCCATCAGGCCTGTCGTTGAAGCCTGCCGTGGACACAGATAGGGCGAGCCTCGTGGGACGTCGCAGTCCGCGACCTCGAACACGAGGTGAGGGTGAATACGCGAGCATGCTCGCAGACCATGAATCAGGAGAAGAGGAAGCAAGCAGACGCGAGTCGACTTCGTCCGATACTACTCTCGCGCGGCCGGACACTGCCGCGCTTGTGGATGATGAAGCGTTTGGAGCATTAAAAGGCGCCCATAGTGGAAAGGCTCATATTAATTTGAGATGACGATTGTGGCCACTGAACTCTGTGCTTAATGACAGTCGAATGTTGTGTGCATATTCCAGCAGCTCCGTCAACGTTTTCCATGAGGTTTTACCAAGAAAACAACGTATAAGGTGGGTCATGGGGGAACACAGCCGAAGAGGGGATAAGGACAATCATGTTTCAGCAGAGCATCTGTCTTCGCGATTACGGTCTCAGGCCCCAAATAGCCCTTCACTCAGACCACCCGCATGCCCCCCTGCTTCCGATGACCCTCCACCATTTGCAGCCGACTCCCTTCTTTCCATCCAGTATGTGCCCCTAGGACCCTTCATGCTGCTCGGAGAACTTCCATACTATGTCCGGACCAATCGAGTTCTACCTCGAAGCTCAGGCGCCTCAATCCTGACTACATGAAGAAAACTGCCACACCAGATTCTGGCTTGCCTATAGACATGCCACCAACGAAACGGAGCCTAGCTATCGTTACCTGGGCGAGCTTCAAAACGCGCACTCTTCGTCCCACAGCACCCCTATAGTGCTCCCACTACATACCGGACACGCCAACGCCAACGCCATAGCCGGTATTGCCAACCATCAAGTTCACGTTCCATAGCACAGTCGAAGGATGTCTGATCAGGGACACTACATGGTACGTTACACTGCGACAGTCTGCTCCCTGTGAACTTCATCCCCAACCGTCCATGTTCCTCCAGGTTCCTTTGTCCGTCGGCCCAAGTGACGTCGGGACTCCGCTCGCATTCTCAAACGGGCCTTTTGTGGGGAAAATGGTTCGCACTACCGCAGCAGAATTACAGAAGGCAGACGCAGGGCGCAAGTATGTCCGAAGTGTCTTGAACACATCTCCTTCGGAGTGCTGACCCCTCCTTCCTGCAGGTTTGCGCGGAAAGACAAGCGGCCTCTCGACCCACCTCCTGTCGTGCAAGTGCGATTCTTCGAGGTTCAGGCCGCGGTGCCCTTTGGGCAGAACGAGAAAGAGATCAATCTGTACGAGTAAGCAACGTACTTCCCGAATGCGGTACAAGCCGTCATGCTGACCGCCGCTTTGAAGTGATACTTTGACGCTGGGTCTCGTGTGTCAGGTCGACCTCTTCCCGGTGGCGATCGAAACGGACTCCGAGCGTAACATACGGGACGATAGAGCCATGACCGATCTCCTTCGCACTGACCCGTTTTCCTCTTTGACACTATCCCCCGAGATGACAGATAACCCGCTCTACTCGCTTACCCCGCGACCGCTGGCTGCGTAAGATCTCCTCACATCCACTCCACGGCGAAAGTAGCTAATGCATATCTGCTCAGCTCTGTTGGAGGCATACCGATTGCGCCATATCCAGTGGTCACACAGGTACTTCATCAATGACGTCTTAGCGTTATGTGTCTTACTGTTTCACTTTTCTTGCGTACTTAGGAAGCGAGCTCGTCAACACAAGCAGCCAGCAGTGACGTGATCGCCTACTACGGAAGCTACCCTATCACGGAATCCTCGAACGCAACGGAGATTTTGGCTGGTTCGCGCGTCGCAACGTCCGTCACTATCGAACACAACCAAAAGCCCACGCTTGCTTTCGTCTTCAATGTGCGTCACTCCAGATCTCTTACAACTTCCACGAAACCCTCACAACTGACTCATCGTATGGTGGATGCACTGCCACAGGATCTGGCAGTCCAGCAAGAGGGCTCGTACACCCTCCGCTATCGGATTTTCGACGTCTTTTCTAAGACCGTGGAAGACGGTAGTGTGTCGAGAAGAGTTCCCGTGCTCGCGAGCTGCTTTGGAGGGGTGTTCAAAATATGGTCTACGAAGACTTTCCCCGGCCTGGCTCCATCCACCGCGTTAACCAAGGTGTGTCTCAACACGTTGTTAGTCGTTAGTCAGCGGTGCTGACACGCGATCCCCATCACGAATCGCATAGCGCCTGTCCCTCTTCGGTGCCGCTGTCAATGTACGTTCGGGAGACCGCAAGGGGAAAGGTCGCAAGAGGCGCAAGACGGCACATTCAGACGAACGGGAGATTTCGCCCAGCACTGCGAGCCCTCAGAGCCAGGCCTCGGAAGTGCACTCGCAGGGCCGGCACGCGAGCATCTCCCCAGATTATTTCGCAACTAGTCCAGACTGGGGGCCGGTGAGCTACTGGGCATCTCCGTCGAATCCATCTGGAAGCGACAGTGGCAAGGTCTGAGCTCAGGGGTGTTGCAGATCATCACAGCATTCATTTCTTGGATATCCCTGAGGCCGCGCAACGTTCGTTGTGCAGTTGCTATTGGTCTCGACCTTTCACGCATGTCAGCTGCACGCATTCCACGATTCGAGAATCATCAGACGGCCGCCGCTCAAACTGCATCTGCACATAGAAACCTACCGCTACGTATATGCTCCTCAATGCTGGATGTATATCGTGTCCTCTTCCGTTTGGATTCCGCAAACACAGTTCTTGCGCTCGGTCCGAACCTGAGCCTCCATGCTTGAACTTTGGTGCACAACGCGTGTCTCCGTCCTGTAGACATTCATGAGTTCATGTGGTCTATGCCTCTGGTCTTGTGCCTTCATGAGGAGTGCCGTGATTGGCACACCCCACAGAGGTGAGAATAGCATTGCTCTCGTGACTGTCAAGTACGGATTACCTGGCTGTTGTTATACTCCGCCAAGGCACAGGTAGGTTTCGCCTGGCGACAGTCAGCTGACTTGCATCCCGAACCAGTCCCAGTCTGCCAAACGAGGATTCCAGGTTCGAGCGTCACTCTCGACGAACACTGATGATGGAGAAGCTGGGACATAGAGTATGTCGTGCCCATCTTTGTCGTTCCCGCACTACTCGGACAACCATCGGACAAAATTCGAGCTGTCCCATTGAGCGACGAATTCCCGGGTAACGCTTCTTGAGAGTCCACGTGCAGGAGAACCTGTTAGGCGCGCAACGGACCGCGACAAGATGCGGGTGTGGAATAGGCTAAAGTTAGCGCAAATACTCGGAATGACGGGTTGGATTGAGTGTCCCGTCAACGTCTTGATTCACGGGGCGTAGGAACAGCTGGCAACAGCGGGACTTCCGCGGCCAAATGGCTCACCATTGTCGTGTTCCGAAAGGCCAAGACGTCAGAGTGTAAGCACTGCACACAGAAGCCGCGTGTCGCAGCAGTATATGAGGAGGAGAGAACGAGAGAATATACGCAAGGCCTTTCTCAGGTTTCAGACATGTTCTCGTTCAAAGTTGCCCTGGGTTTCGTTGCGCTGCTTCCGTTCGTCCATCTCGCTGCTGCCCAGTCGCCGGTGTGGGGCCAGTGCGGTGGCATTGGCTGGACTGGCTCGACTACCTGTGGTACGTCCCGCTCTTGCAACATTCTATAAAGTACCAAGGTGGCTGAAAATCGAGGTTGGACCACTTACCAGTCTCCGGCGCGGTCTGCTCGAAGCAAAACGACTACTATTCGCAGTGCATCCCGGGTGTGGCCCCTCCACCTTCGACGACTGTCCCGGCTACCACGCCACGGCCTCCGGGCACCACCAGCACGCCCACTGGTAGCGCACCAACAGGATTGAGCTCCATCCCAGCATCGACCCTGCACCAGATTTCAAACTTTGGAACCAACCCGAACAACGTTGCAGTGTACGCATACAAGCCTGCGCGGGTTGCTTCGAAGCCACCTCTAATTGTCGCTGTCCACTGTGAGCTCAGTTTAGGGAGAAAGGTGTATCAGGCGGACTGACTGTATCCACTTCAACAGACTGCTCGGGTACCGCACAGGCCTACTTCACTGGGTCCAGGTTCGCTCAGCTCTCTGAAACGTACGGCTACGTCCTCCTCTACCCCTCTTCGGTACGTATTAAGCATGCATACGCTATGATAAGGAAGAGCTCACCACATGTGTACGTAGCCCCACTCCGGAACGTGCTGGGACGTCTCGTCCAACGCCACGCTCACGCACAACGGTGGAAGCGACTCCCTCGGGATCGTCTCGGCAGTCCGCTATGCGATCGCCAACTGGGGCGTTGATGCTGACCGTGTCTTCGTTGTTGGCACGTCCTCCGGAGCGATGATGACCAATGTCCTCGCAGGCGCATACCCCGACATCTTCAAGGCAGGTATCGTCGACTCCGGTGTTCCTTTCGGCTGCTTCTCGCTCCCTGGCCAGCCCGAGGATAGCTGGAACTCGCAGTGTTCGCAGGGTCAGCTCGTTCTCACTGGGCAGCAGTGGGCACAACGCGTGTACGACGCGTTCCCCGGCTACACGGGTGACCGTCCGAAGATGCAGGTCTGGCACGGAACTGCGTACGTACCCTATTTGAATTTCTCCTATCTATCCACGCTGATGCATGTAATTCCTCACAGTGACACCACGCTCTTCCCTCAGAACTTCTTTGAGACGGTCAAGCAGTGGACGACTGTCTTCGGTTACTCCAGCACACCGATCTCGAACGTGTCCGAGCCCTTCCTCCCCAGTGGATACTCGAACGCAACGTATGGACCCAAGTTCCAGGCCATCCTTGCGCAAGGTGTTGGCCACACCGTGCCGCTATTTGAGCAACAATACCTCCAGTTCTTGGGTATCGCGTAGTCCTTGGTTCTCTGTCGTAAACACATGTGAAGTTAGGCGATATCAAATACTTTTCCCAAATACTCTCACGGCGGTGATACTTCAAGTAGAGCGATAACCGCTGGGTTTGATTCCTGATGAGAGTAAAGACTCTGAGGATGCTGGGTGCAGCGAGACATGAATTTGGTGAAGAACTTGAATGGCAAGGTGGCGAGATCCCGGCTCGCAGATCTCAGAACGATCTCAGTTGGGCTGCCACTGTCGTCATACTCATTCGGTTTTATCGTCGTGCGCGTCTTGCTCAGCATCTCTTCCTCTTCCTCTTCTACGACCACGACCACGACAATCGTCTCTCCAACGCGTATACATATCACAATCTAGACAAAATATACTGTTGACGATATTTGCATGGACCAGCTGCTATCCAAATTACAAGCCCAGGCTCGAGCGCATCCAACAAGCCCAGTCTTGCGACGGATACTTGCCGAGTTTAGTTACCTCAACGGAGTTAGAGTCGATTTTCCTGATGTGAAGGTGCGGTTTCAACAGCTTCAGCAGGACCTGGACACCTTGGCTACGCAAGGTCTTTGGGAGCCGTCAAAGGAGGACGAGGAAGTTCTGCGCCATTTAAAGAAGAGACTTGGATTGTCGCACGACCTCGTTCACGACACAGACAATGCTGGAAGTGGCTCTCGATACTCGAGTCGACCGTCCAGTAGAGCATCCCAATATGCAGCGGAGGATCTAGGAAAGCCATTCCAAGGCGGGAAGGATTTCACCATTGTGCAGCCTCCCCCGTTGTCGACCCCGTTGCTCCCAGTATCCACTCTTACATCCACTGTACTTCCAGTCGAACTCATTCAAACTCTCAACCACATCTTCTTCCTTCATCTGCTGGCTACTGATCCGGAGCGCGTCCTTCCCCCAGGCAAATCCCTCCTGTCTATGATGTCCGCACCTCAATCCGGATCGCAGGGCGATCTCCCAAGGCTAGAGGACCGTGTCAAGGACATAGTACATCGAGCATTCTGGAAGGAGGTATGTCAACGATAAGTATTATGCCAGGATGACTCTAAGGCGCAAGTCTGCCAGGCGTTAGAGTCACTGTCAAATCCATCCCCAGCCACACAACTTCCTCGCCTCAAGCGACTATATGAGGACATCCTCGCTACAGTGAAGCCTCTTCTCCCGCGGAATCACTCTATCCTTGTCACCCTGTCCTTACCATTATCTCCCACCTCCGCTCCTCTGCGCACCGCCATCATGCATCTTCGAGCAGTACTGGTGGCTCTCCGGGAACGCTGCTCTCCAGCCAGAGATGCTCATCTAGACGATCTCATACGTGTTGTGGACGAACCACATGAATTGGCGCCTACGGAGGAGCTTGCTAGCTTAGTCGTCACCACTGCACGTGCGATAATCGAGTTCACAGAGACTATGAAGGAGGATCTTTCTCAATTTGTTCTTGGTTCTATGGAAGAACAAGACCTGAAGGTGATAATCATCCAGCAAGCGATGCTTCGGGAGAAGGCACTCATCCTCCGTTTATGGCCTCCGAGTCGTGTTGAGCCGGCGTGGAAGACGTGGCTTGGCGAGCTGGATGCTTCCGTTTTTCCTAACTCCGATCTAGTACAACCTGCTCACCGTCTGTGGATATTGAGGCTTATTCAAGCTCTCTGGAATGGTTCGCCGGTGAATTGTCCCCTCCCAACTGTCCGCGTTGCTGGTTCTGATGGTGACGAGGGCAATAAGCCATATGAAGACGAGAAACCGCTAAACTCTCTTCCCCCTCCGTTCTTCGTCACATGCCCTGCTCTTCTCGCATCTCAGAACTATCTGCAAGCCCTCGTGATTGCAGCCTCCCTTCGTTCGCTTGTCCGACTTCCACCACGATCCTCTACTGCTGATGTTGAGGACAACCCCGCGAGCTTCATCCAGCGCATCTGGACGCTGCTCAAAGCTTTTGTTGACGAGGAGCCGGGATCTGACGGCATGAAGATTGTCAACCTCGCCGACGAGGTCATACGTGTCCGCCGTGCCTGCGTGGACGCCGCGCATCCTTGCAGTCTCCAGGAAGAGGAGCGACTTCGCGCTGCTGTAGATCGCACGCTGCAGCCTCGTGATCCCGTATACCTCCTCCTCCAGAAGCGACTCTTGCAAGGCCTCGCAGCATGGCTCGTATCCTCTCCTATCACCGCGGAGTCGAACAACACGGCCTCTATGCCTATCCATATACAGACGGGACGCGAGCGTCCAGGCAAGCGACCGCGGCTCCATCTCGGGTTGGAAGACCCAAAGAGCGTTTTCGTCGGATGGGAGAGGGAGCGGGTGAAGCCTGCTGTTGTGAAAGGCTTTGAGGATGAGGTGCTCATGACGGCAGTTGCGGACACTTTCAGGAAAGTGGGCAGGGTTGTGGACTGGATAGATAGGATATGGCAGGACCTGGTTGAGACGGGGGAGATCGGTGGATCAGTAGAGAAGGGGGTGAAGGAACATGCTGGCTCTAGCGCGAACTGATCGTCTGGAATGTGAGTTATTGCTTAGATTTATGATGTATTGACTGTATGTATGCTACAGCTGTGTAGTATTGGACGATCCTGTACCCGCTTCTGGCCCGAGTGAACCCTCACAACCCTTTGAGTATATTGGCTGGGAGAGTCTAGAAATATCCAATCTATCATGACGCCCACTGACAATCGAGGCCGGTTGCAACCCGCGAGCTCATGATTGTTGTGAGTCGTCTTGTCTGTATGACTTTGCTGCCCGATTTTGAGCACTTCTCACATTTCTGCGCAAACGGTGCGCTTTGTCGTCCTACAAGAATGCTAAGGACGACCTGACCGTCATGATGGGTCCAATGGTTGTTATCGCGTTGCAACTGACAGGCCAAGACAAGAAACTTTCGTTCTCATGAGTACTTAATGGTTAGACTCACTGGCTAGTCCGGTCACAAGCGGATTGCCTTCCCTGAAACATGACGCTCGTACCCACATGGATGGGGGTGAGGGTACTCAATGACGTCGACGTACGTGCTTTCGCGTCCAGCTGACTAACCAGTCTTGGAGGTTCCCATCTCCTATGAAAGACCTCTAACGCGGAGTGCAGCAACAGTTGTGTACCATCATGTCTGACCTTCCCGCACCCTCGCTAGAGCAACCCTACTGTCTTGTCTCCGCGCTAGAGACGGGATTCGTTGACCTTCCCCTGGACTACATTATTGACACCGCGCAACCAGGCGAACGACAGAACCTTCCTGCTCTCGCCTTCCTCTTACGCCACACCACGAATGATGACACCATGGTTTTCGACCTCGGCATCCGTAAGGACGTACAGAGCTTGACTCCCACCTTGCTCCAGCATCTCAAGCACATGACATTCCAGATCGTCGTGCCAGAGGACGCGGCGGACGCACTTGCGAAAGGCAACCTCACACCGCAATCCATCAGGCACATCTGCATCTCGCACATCCACTTCGACCACTTCGGTGGTCCCTCTCAGTTCCCGAACACGACATTCTTGGTCGGAGCCGGAGCACGTCCGCTCCTCGAGAACGGGTATCCGCACGACCCGAACTCGCCGTACGACTCGGCTCTGTTCCCCTCCGGAAGCGTGCGCTTCCTCGATCCAACAGACTGGCCTGCGCTCGGTCCGTTTCCACATGCGCTTGACTTTTACGGCGACGGCAGCCTGTACATCATCGATGCGGGCCCAGGCCATATCCAGGGACACATCAACGTCCTCGCGCGCACTTCTGCGGACGGGGGCTGGATATACCTCGCGGGAGACAGTGCGCACGACTGGCGATTGCTCAAGGGGGAGGCGCGGATCCCGCACCACAAAGTGTTTGGGTGCGTGCACCTGGACCCCGAAGCGTCGGCGGAGCATATGGGCAGGATAAGGAAGTTGATGGAGATGGAACCGCGCGTTAGGGTGTTGCTAGCGCACGACTCACCCTGGTATGAGGCAAACAAGGGAGGGAGCGGATTTTGGCCGGGGACGATTGACTCGTTATGAGTTTGGACTACGTTGTAAACCGATGGAGATATGGAGGATAATCTCGCGACAATCGGTATGAACGAATACTGTACAGCGGCTTCTAAGGGCGCGTTCCGCTGGGGGGCGTGTCACCTATAATTCAGCCCCAGCTCACAAGTCGGAAATCAAAGTCGACTCGTTCTGTTGTGTCTGTCCGATCGCTCTTGGCCTAACTTCTTGATCTAGATCGTTTTCCACTTTCGCATCTTCGTTACGTTGCCATTTCACAAAGTGCCGGGCTTCTCCTACGGTAATGCTCTCCAAAGTGCGTTCGCGACCGGAACTGCCCGGCTCGCATTCATGTGATGAATCGAGCCCGGAGGGAGGCAAGTGCGTTACATTCAACGGAGGTATTATGTATTCGCCTTGACTACTCACGAAGACCGCGCCGTCTGAGGGACGTTTCGCATCGTTGACAAGCACAATTATGCCAGTGCCATTCTCACGCCGGGCCGACCAAATTGTTTGGTCACCTAGAAATGATTACAAAACGGATTAGTAGAACTAGAATCTTCGTATACAAACTGGGGGGCCACAGAAACGGAGAGAATATAGAATCGGAAAAATTGGCCAAAAAGTACCGATTCATAACCTATTCTCGTGATCATAGAGTTCTTAATTTAGTTGCCTATAGAATGAAATAAAATGGTTCAAGGAGGGGGAAGATAAGAAATCATGTTTCATTTTGGGGACACTAT
>KN050197.1:15578-32813 GCA_000743315.1 Lignosus rhinocerotis TM02
GATCATTTTTCTTTGACGCCTAGAAACAGATTTTCCATGGTCACCAGAACTGGTCTGGGAATGGCAATTTCTGGCCAACTTTTCAGATTCTATGTTCTCTCCGTTTCTGTGGCCCCAAAAGTTGTATACAAAGATTCCATTCCTACTAATCCGTCTTATAATCATTTCTAGGTGACCAAAAATTTGGTCGGCCCGGCGTGTAAACACCAAAGCTAGAACATTGCCCACTGATGCTGATTCGTCCCTGGTAGTTCGGAGATGGTTTCGTATGCGTTACGCGAATATACACATTGGGAGAATAGCGAAAATGCGACTCGGAGATACATATGCAAGCATACAGTCCAAACTAGTGTCAGGGGGAAATGAAACACAAACCAAAAAGAGTATTACATTCCCTCGAGTCTTCGCGCGCCGGTATAATGTCCCTGCCGCCTACCCCCCTCTTTCCAACGCCGTCCCGGGGTACTAACCTCTCACGCAGAAGTCTCGTCAACGACCCCAAGCCTTCGCTCCTCCCTGGAGATCGAGCTCCTGGGCGAACTGCCGCTCGTTCCACGTTCGGACTCACTGTCACCCGTCTCGCTCGGATACAATGAGCCATACCGGTCTGTGCGCCGGACCCCATTGCGAATGAGAAACGACCGCCGGGCGGATAACCCGCTGGAAGAGGACGACGGCCACACGGATTTGGTCGATACGCTCGATGCAGACGAGGTCGGCGAGCCATCCTGGGGTGACACGTCCGCAGAGCTGACCGAGACCCGGGACTTGGCTGGGGCGTGGGCGGCGGTGGGATGCAAGCGGAGCGCGGACAGGACGCCACGGAGGCTGATGCGCTTCCTCTGTGTGTTTCCTTGCTCTCGCGGTTGCGTGCTCACGGAGGAATCGGTCAGGATCGGTGCGGGGGTGGGTGGGGTGGCGGCGGCAGCGACGGCGGACGCACTCGCTGCACAAGCGGGTGCATTGTCGTGTGAGGCACAAACTGTGACGGATATGCGCGCGGGTGCGTGCAACCCACCTTTGCTGGTGATTGAAGAGCGTGACCGACGAGACTTGAGCGGGCTCTCGTATCGCGTCTCGAAAATCGTCGTTGGCAGCGAGTTCTCCGGGCACGCTGGCCGGGCGTACCGTGGTCGCCCGTCAGCTTCCGCCTGTGCGTCCGATTTGTTGCGCTTGTGCGCGCGCGGCCCGCGGGGGGCAAGCCTCGCGCGTGGTTCCGTCGAATGAATCGACTGGCGGGGGCGGCCCTGCGCTCGTGCAGGCGAAGCGGAGCTCGAGGAGCGGGACGTGACAGGGACGGGAGGCATGTCTAGTACGTCTAGAGGCGGGATGGGAAACACTGGCGGGCTTTGTGGCTGAGAGTAAATGGTGGTGAGAGCCCTTGGGGGGTGTGGCCGGGATATCTTTGAGATCTGCTCCCTGGGGCTGACATCCGAGGGTGCCGCCTTCCCGGGATCGATGTCATCGTGTGCCGTCACAAGAGAGCAAGGGTCGGCGCCACCGAGGACTCGGATGCTCTCTTGGGCTGTACTAGAACGGTTCTTCTTGCCTGGCTTGAATGGATTGTTCAACATGGGGGCTGACGAGATGGATTGTGATCGGAACCGTGGCTTATTCGGGATAGTCATCGAGCACTTCCGGGTCGTAGATGACATTGCGCTGGTAATGTTTGGGCGGAGGGTTGTCGTAATGGACCAACGTCTTCGTTGAGATGCGGGTGCTTGGATAGTTTGCGCAACTGTGCTCGGGGTAACCTGGGAGTGATGGTTCGGAGGCAGTTCCTCGCTTAACCCGGATGACTGAGAGGGCTGAGACATGGGCTGCGGATTGAGGTTGGGTGAAGGACCTGAAGATGGTCTCCTGACAACTGTGAAGACGTGCAGCATGAAGCAAAATACTAGAGACACTGTGAGCACCACAACGCACTGGATAGACATGTGAGAAGAGTTAACTGTGTACAAAGAAAAGGGACAGCGTATGAACTCACCAGCGGGGTACGCAGATCGTCCGCATAGATTATGACAAACTGCTTCATGTGCGCTACTACTGGAGTGTACGAATGTCTGAGGTCGAGCTGACTTGGGGATGCTGGATTGAAGAACGTCCGAAACATGGCACTTCTTATAATCCTCGGGTGTGTCGTGCCCATGATTACCGGGATATACATCCCCGGACTCAAGTAGGGCACCACTGCTTGAAGACGATGTGGTACCAAACATCCCCATGGACAGGGAGGACGTCATTGTTGAATTCCGCAAAGATCAGGCCAGTTCGCAACGAGCTTATTCGTTGCGAACTGGCCCATTCTTCCGAGTCGTTCAAGGTAGCTGTGATTGCAATCGTAACCGCTGCATATTTCGGATCGAGCCTACCGAACGTTTACCGACGTCTGTGGGTGGCTGTCAGTGAGTAGTATGCAGCACTGATATGAATATGATCGAGCGGGATTTGTATCATTGCGCCGCAGACTGAAGTGAGTAGAAGTTAGTAGACTTGCGATCCAATGCCAGCAAGTACTATGGTTTAGCATACCGCGCACTGCCGCATGCGGATACATTATCCCTTCTGATGCGCCAGCATTACCGATAAGCCTAAGGGGAATATGTGTCTTATGCATGCGGTAGCATCTAAAATAGTACACCGCCATGTCCCCTCCTCTGAGTCCGAGTCTACCATGTGCACACCACGGTAGTCACTCTTTGTTTTTTTTCCTGATAGTGTACACTGGATGACCGTCGCCGTGCTTGTCACTCTCACCTATCGGCATTTGCAAGTCCGGCGATCCGTGGTTGATTACTGTGACTAGGAGCCGGAGTATGAGGACGGACAAGGAAACTACCCAATGAAGACGTTGTCCGCACCCGAAGGTGTTCCCAAGTCCGCCGGCTCGGAGTCTCGGACCAATGACGATAAACGCTCAGAGGTCCTGCCCTTCCTGGAAGTTCCGATTCGAAGGCGTAGGTGGCCGTAAAGGGGACAGGCATCATGATGTCAAGCTCGGCGCCTTGGTTAATTCCTGCGAGTGGGTTCCGTGTACTGTGGGTTTCAATAGTCCAGATGTTTGGTTCAAACGCAGGTGCTCTGCTCCTGGAGACCACCCTGCGGCCGTCTGAAAACACAGTTAGTAGTAATGGAATATCTTATCAGCCTGGGTGTCTGCGGCTTATTTACTGCATACATCTCCTTTCTTCCGAAGCGACATTGTGCAAACTGGCGTCGCGGTCTGAATCTTGATACTTCTGCGCTTAGCGCGACTAGTTTGTTGTTTCATCGATAGAAAATTTATCTTTGTCCGCAAACACCGCCGTGGCACCAAGCAGACCCTCTGCTCGTTCGATTCCTACCCACCCCAGTGATCTCCGAGTCCCGAGCGGGATATAGAGCACTTAGTCATTGAGGTGATCGCCCACTATGTGTGAACATACGAACAGTATCCAACACACGCGTCGCGTGAAGGCTCCTCGATGCCGTCGGCGTTCGTGTTTCGTGTCCTGTCGCCATAGCCAACACAACTGCGCTGGCATAGGCATCAGGGTTACATCAGGAAATTGGACACGCTATGATAGAGAATGGTAACATGTTACTTATTGAGCTAGACAATGATAAATGCCCATAGAAGGCTATGCAATATGGTATAACCCTATAGACTTAAGTCGTGCCCGTAATCATTCGGTAGTTGGTCATCTATTGCTACGTACTAAGTTAGAGGGTGATATGAGGACATATCTCTAGCCCACCTTTGGTAGAAGGCTCGCGTACTACGGTGTGCAAATCAAATCCGAATAACGAGATAACGTTAGTGCGGGCGCTTAGTGGCGCAAGGCACGAATTGAACATTAATGAGTAATCCGATGTTGAACGTAACCCAAGGTCAACCGCGTCATGGTGACGTCGAACTTTGCGATGACCATCGGGTCCTTCGCAATGGCATCATATAAAGCGTGCCCCCGGCTCGACATGTATCCCTCAAGCTCTTCCCCCGACCGCAATCATCTTGTTGCACAGTGGTAAGTACTATGGTACTTGTAATCTGGTAAGTGTTTGTTATTGCTGATAATAGGACTTCACACCCGTATCGTGCATGAGCATTGACCATTTCCCACAGCACAATGCTACGTGATCTCCGAGTCCCGAGCGGGATATAGAGCACTTAGTCATTGAGGTGATCGCCCACTATGTGTGAACATACGAACAGTATCCAACACACGCGTCGCGTGAAGGCTCCTCGATGCCGTCGGCGTTCGTGTTTCGTGTCCTGTCGCCATAGCCAACACAACTGCGCTGGCATAGGCATCAGGGTTAGTGCCGTTTTCCCATATAAGGCCAGCCGTTCCCATATAAGGCCAGCCGTTCCACCACTGAATGGCAGCTCTTGACAGGCTTTGCAGACTCATCATGACTTCATACGCTGTGATTGGTGCTTCCAGAGGCATGGGCCTCGAATTCGTTCGCCAGCTTGTCAGTAATTCCCAACTGATGGCTATTCTTCAATACTAACCACATGGAAGGCGGCCAGAGATAACACAACGGTCTTCGCAATCGTGCGGAACGCTGGCTCGTCTACCCACTTCGTTGCAGCCGTCAGAGGCCTGAAGAACGTTCACGTCCTCGAGGCTGACGTTGCAGACCATCGAACCATCGAGGTTGGGCTTATTGTAGCCTTTTCATCCTGTTCACGTCTCTGATGTGCCACTCTACTCCTGTGAAGCGCGCCGCCGAGAAGATTTCTGAAATCACTGGCGGAAAGCTGGATTGCCTCATCCACAATGCCGCACGCATGGATTCGGAGAGCGTCTCGAAAGGATACGACAACTAGTAGTGCCCAGACCCGTCCGAATCAGTGACGGTGCATGAACCACTCACCATTACTAACAGCAAAGACATGGGCGAGCTCGACGCCGACTTCATCACATCCGTCAGTGTATTCTTTGCCGCCCTCTTCCGCGATGCGATTCGTCTGGAACTTTCACATAGTTCAAGATCAATGCACTAGGAGTCGTCCACAGCATCGTCGCGTTCGTTCCTCTCCTTCGGGCCTCCACGGCGAGCCTGAAGAAGATCGTCATCATCGGCACTGCGGGAGCGGATCCGAAGTTCGTGCGCAGGGCCGGGATTGCAAACATGTCCGCCTACGGCATGACGAAGGCGGCTGCGTTGATTGCGACGACCAAGTGGGCGCTGAAGCTGAGGGACGAGGGCTTCGTGGTCGTCTTCCTCAGTCCTGGCTTGGTCGATACGTCGGGGACAATCGGTGAACTCGGTAAGCAGGCACCTCCGAAAGCTGGGACACAGTTGAGAATATATGATATACTAGGTGATCCTGTTACGCATGCGGACGTCTTGCAATGTGCGGAGACTTTCCAGCGTCGCGGGGTTGAGGTCATCGTACAGACTCCGGAGCAGTCTGTGGCGAACCAATTACGGGTCGTCGATAGACTGAAGCCATCGGACAATGGTTTGTTCCTGGCGCACAACGGAGGGGAATTGGCATACTGAGACAGCACTCGCTCACGTGTTATCGTCAGTGATATTCGATACATGTATTCATTCGATACATGTATTCATTCGATACATGTATTCATTCGAAACATGTTCCCTTCCTATACTTAATTCATGGAGCAATGTTCAGCAGACAGCTTAAGAGTCGCAACGGGCAACTGCTCGTACTCCCCTCTGGAAAACAGATTGAGAAACGCTCGTAAGAGATTCCTGTCGATATCGTATCCAGGACCAGAAGATGTTGCCTTCCATGACTAGTAGACGGTACTACTTGTAAGGGAGTATTGCGTGCCAGTGATGAACGTGTGAAACTGCTTCGATCCGGACAGGCGCCTTGTCGGTGATCACTCTCATAGACGTCTCGAGCAGAGTACAGTATCAGTCCTGGGAGTTCCCAAGCTCGAGGGATCCACCGTTACACCTCACGCGTAAAGTCATATTGCCAGAATTCACCTCGATCATAACAAGAGCGAAGGGGAAACTGACCCGATGGCGACGTGGACCATTCACCCCCGGCCGGCTTCTCGGAGACGTTGACGAGTCAGGGCCAGATCATCATCCAGGTGAGGTCCTGGCCCTGGAGCATAACCATGAGCTATGGCGAGCACCATCTTGGACTTGTATACCGCGGATGCACCTGGAAAGCGCACGAGGTCGGGTGTGGGGGCGAGGGAACCAGATCGAGAGCGAGCCGGTGGGCATGGGACGTTGATGCTGCGTGCCATTCCGGTGACTGTGGGTGTATTCGTCTCTGCTCCTCCCATGCTGCAAATGATTCAGGGCTCGTGAGATTTCCCGTCGGGGTAGCGATAAAGCGAGGATTCCTGGATCTCACTATGATTGAATGACTGAGAGGTCCAGGGAGCTGGGGTTGGGGACGAAGGCGGCATTTGTTGATCAGGTAACCGGTCCTAGGGGGTCCCGCTTGGCACTCCCGCGACGTCAGCCGCTAGAACAGGATTATGAGATTACCATCCAATTTCTGAGGGAGGCGTCACGGTTAGAGTCGAATAGGGAATCGTAGAGGTCTGCCTTGGAAGTGCGTGCTGTGACGTCGTGAGATGTGTTATGTGAGCATAAGCCTGAGCTCGGTGGAAGTGGATTGATACTTCCGAGAACAGCAGGATCGGAGGCTTTTCGGGGGTGTCAAGACTCTGGAGGGGCAACTGGCAAGTGGATACTAAACCGTCATTATTGTCGCAATGGTTCTTTTCAGGCAATGGATTCCCAGTCCACTTGATTACTTGCATGGTTCCGTTGCAGTTGGGACTCGGAGAAGCGAGCTTGCGATGGAGTCCATTGTCAACACTGCAGGGGATGACTATGTACTTAAGCGCCAGAGGCCGAATGCGGACGTGCGCGAATTTGGCTTGGCGCCAAATACATAGTAATGATAACCCTTGATAACCTCTCCGAGTGCCTTCGCAATGTCGCATCCGCCGTTGGCATTCCGAACCCAAGTCGCACTCACCCTCCATGTCCCAACGCGCCCATTGGTGGTGAGTCAGACATTCCATCTGGCGCAGCGGCGTTCGACCGACACTTTGGTTCGCCTTGCGATACATCGTGTCTAAGTCGCGCAGTTCCGTCGTCAACAGGGCTCCTCTTCGTGCCGGAGAACTCCAGCCTGAACACACGGATCTCATCCACACTTAGGTCTCCGTGGATGCGACTCTCCTCCAAGAGAAGCGTTGGCGAACGCAAAGGTTTCATCGCTAGAGCATCCGAGTCAGGTTCCAAGATGGGAAGACATCAGTTTTCTCCAGCTTGCACACAGGATCTCGGAGCCGAACTTGAAGACGCGCGAAACTCGTGGCTCAGTGACTCAGGTAGTAGAACTCACTGGAAACCTGTGTTACATCACTGCAGCACACCCGGGCTATAGCTAACTCTTCGCGCTACTCAGGAAGCATCCAGTGCCTGCGTAACTTGGACTGACAACGCTTGGCTTGGAGCTGTTCCGTTAAATCTGCGTTCCTCCCAATAGCAACCTGTGAGCCTCATCGTTCAGTTGTTGCGCGGCATACGGGATAGCAGGACGAGACACGAAGCTCTTCAAGCGCCAACGGCGCCTGTACTACATCTCCCTTCCGGAACCCCGGAGCGACCACTCACAAACTAGAGCCTCCATATATATTCATGTCTTCTCAGGAATGCGACCGGGTTTTTCTAAGCACAATGGGTATTTTTGGCAGGCTTCGTCTCCAGCCTAGGCCTTGTCGATCCCTCAGTGTTTGTTGTTCCAGCTCTTCTACCCACTCTCAAGTCCGACTGCCGAACGGGATTTAGAGCTTCAAGACCTGTTCTCCATCGCCTCAGGGTATGTGGCTTTGGGGGACTCTTGCGACAAGCGTAGAGGTCTCGTGATGCCGTCTGAAATGATACTACGTGTCCTGTCCTCATTCCACGAGCATCACAGTTGTGCGGAGATAGGCATGAGCGTTAGTGCGATTTTCGTATATAAGGCCAGCCGTTCCACTACTGAATGACAGCTCTTGACAGGCTTTGCAGACTCATCATGACTTCATACGCTGTGATTGGTGCTTCCAGAGGCATTGGCCTTGAATACGTTCGCCAGCTTGTCAGTAATTCCCAACTGATGGCTATTCTCCAGTACTAACCACATCGAAGGCGGCCAGAGATAACACAACGGTCTTTGCAATCGTGCGGAACGCTCGCTCGTCTACCCACTTCGTTGCAGCCGTTAGAGGCCTGAAGAACGTTCACGTCCTCGAAGCTGATGTTGCAGACCATCGAACCATCGAGGTTGGTCCTTTTGTAGTTCTTCCGTCCTGTTCACGTCTCTGATGTGCCACTCTACTCCTGTGAAGCGCGCCGCCGAGAAGATTTCTGAAATCACTGGCGGAAAGCTGGATTGCCTTATCCATAATGCCGCACGCATGGATACAGAGAGCGTCGCGAAAGGATTCGACGACTTGTAAGTTCCCAGCCTCGTCCGAATCAGTGACGGCATATGGAATATTGATGGTTCCTATTACAGCAAAAACATGGATGAGCTCGACGCCGACTTCATCACATCCGTCAGTGCCTTCCGTCCCGCTCTATTCGGGAGTGCATCTCGTCTAAAAGTCTCATTTAGTTCAGGATTAACGCACTAGGGGTCATCCACAGCATCGTCGCGTTCGTGCCTCTCCTTCGGGCCTCCACGGCGAGCCTGAAGAAGATCGTCATCGTCGGCACTGCGGGGGCGGATCCGAAGTTCGTTCGCAGAATCGGTATTGAGAACATGTCTGCCTACGGTATGACGAAGGCGGCTGCGTTGATTGCGACGACCAAGTGGGCGCTGAAGCTGAGGGACGAGGGCTTCGTGGTCGTCTCTATCAGTCCTGGCTTGGTCGATACGTCGGGGACAATCGGTGAATTCGGTGAGGAGAAGTTTTGCTTCCACACGCTGGAACGTATTTGACAATGACCGTGCTTACTAGGTGATCCTGGTACGCATGCTCGTGTCTTGGAATTTGCGGGTAATTTCGAGCGGCTTGCATTCCCGATGGTGCTGCAGACTCCGGAGCAGTCTGTGGCGAATCAAATCCAAGTCGTCGATGGACTGAACGTTTCGGACAATGGCTTGTTCCTGGCCCACACAGGAGGTGAATGGCAAGCGTGAGGTGGACATGGGTCCGCTGACAATGAACGCATGGATGTGCACGTCCCCAATTCATGTTTCTTACCTATAGTTTGTTCAAGATGTTCACAAATTCCTGTAGCAGGATCTTTTATCGTTGTGTTAGAGTGTTCTCGACGTACCTGCTGCCCTTTTTTGTGACACGAATAGAATTAAGTAACCGAACAATGTACTCACCAGTTGATAACTCAAGACTGAAATAGTCATGGTATTCTACTTACCTAGGGTTCCTTACTCCGCGCTGAGATCTCTACTGGTGTCAGTCGTAGGGGAGTTCCACGAATTGTACCAGCCGTCTACTCACACGGGAATCTGCATGTGTTACATATGCTTGATCCGAGAGACAAAGACTAATGGCGTAAAGCATCATCGTTGCCCAGTTGCATAGCCAGATGATCTGGTACTTGTTGCTCGCTAGCGGAAAGGGTTGGGTACTTTCGGGAGCGTCAGAACAATCAATACGTCATGTCGTCGCCGTCTTGTAGACCAGCCACGAGTACTGAGTCTGGGTGATTCGGGACAGAGCTGCACGAGCAGGTAATTAGTGCGGGCGACGGATCGAACGCCATTGGCAACGAGAGTCAGTGCTCGGGCAGACAAGGTACCCAGCCTCGGACTGATTCCCTCAGTGAATAGGTGCGAGGGTTGGTGTTGCGTGCTATGTGCAGCAGAACCATGGGTGAGATAGACATTGTCTACAAGGGAAGGAGTAATAGGAAGCTTACGTGCACATCGATGTCATGGCATGAGGCACCACACTACATACTATCAAGTAATTAAGTAGTACTCGACAGTACATAGCATTACTATTAGTACTGCTATGCTGGCGACTGCGATGGCCCTCCCAACAATCTCTTTACATTGTTCTCACAGACCTACTCTGACTTCTACCCACGGCGCCGCCTGTGGCCCTGTGTGCCTATATAACCTCAGTGTGCGTATTCTGACGTGGACGTGCCTATCCAGGTGCCCTGCCACGACACCCTCGCAGTCGTAGTATCTCCATCGTCATATGCTCGGACGCACCGCCGCCTACAGAGCGCACACTAGCTCGCCTATAAATCATCTCGCGCCGACCAGAGCATCCACTTTACACTGTCACCCTTTTCTGACCCTCTCCCAGAGTCCGACCGGCAGGAGTCGACCCCGCGCTACCCGAAGTACGCCCGACATATTCTCCTCATTCTCAGGTTCTCTCCCCCGCTCTTGTACCACTGTCTTTTCTTCCACACGCAGTACCCATCCTCCGTCTCTTCTGCAACCTGCTGTCATGGCGACCCTCACCGCGCGTCGCCCACATTCTACCCAGTCAAAAGGCAAGGAGCCTGAGCGAGCCGAGCATCCCACGCACATTCACGACCACGGTTCCCACTTACATTCTCACTCGCACTCGCACCTTCTTTGGCTCACTCGTGCACACGCATGATCATGGACATGATGGAGAGGCAAAGGACGCGGAACAGATCGTGCAGGCGTTGAAGGGTCAAGGTGAGTATCACCCATTAGAGCTGCTCCCTCATCCCTGCATATGCTGAAGCCAATGCCGAAAAGGCGACCGAGGTAGCAGAATCACCCTCGTCGGCCTCGCCTCCAACGTGGTCCTCACGGGTACAAAGGGCGCTGCAGGATGGTACATGAACTCCGCTGCCCTCCTTGCAGACGCAGGCCACTGTCTAGGCGGTGAGTTGCTCATCCACTCATCCGTTCCGCTCAGCTGATTCAACGAACCTCGTACTGACACTCAAGACCTCGTTGGCGACTTCATCACCCTGTTCAGCTGGCGTCTCTCCCGAAAGCCCCCCTCCGAACGCTATCCCTACGGTTACGGCAAGTTCGAAGTGCTTGGTACGACTTTCGTCTCCATCCTCCTCACCGGCGGCGCGCTTGGCATCGGGTTCCACTCCTATTCCCTCCTCCTCGAATCTCTCGCCCCCGCAATCGCGTCGATAGGCCCGGGCCTTGTCCACGACGTCCTCACTCGAATAGTCGATGTCGCACAGGCCGTGCCAGCCGTCGCGTCCGAGCACGCACACATCCATTCGCACGCGCACGGCAGCGGCGCGCTGGACCCGAATGCGGCGTGGTTCGCGGCGGTGAGCGTGCTCGCGAAGGAGTTGCTGTACCGGATTACGAAGCGTGTCGCGGATGAAGAGCGGAGCCCGGTGCTGCTCGCCAACGCCGTGCACCACCGCAGCGACGCGTTTGGGAGCGCGGTTGCGCTTGTGGCGATCCTTGGCAACTGGTGGTTTCCGCACCTCGCCCTAGACCCAATAGGAGGTGAGTCTCCGTTGGCAACTGGGCAGCTGCCCGTGACAACTGTGCGCGCGCGGACGTTGACCGGAATGCTGCACTGTGCACAGGCGTTATCGTCTCTGTGCTCATCCTCCAGCAGGGCTGGGCTCTCCTTATGACCGCTTTCCGCCAGCTCACCGATGCGGGCGTGTCGTCTGGCACTAAAGATGTCCTCCTTACTGCTCTCCGCCCGCTCCTTCCCTCACCGTCAGCATCGGCGCCGTCGAACGGCTTAGCTCCTCATGTGCACTGGCCTCAGGAGGCGCTCCTGGCAATTACGGACCTCCGCGCGATGCGCACTGGGGCGACCATGTTTGTCGACCTCACCGCACATGTCCACGCTGAGCTGAAGGTGCAGGATGCGTCAGCACTGGAGCACCAAATCTGCGACGCTCTGGTGAAGGCACGGAAGGACATCAAGGAGGTGAGGGTGCGTTTCCGGCCCGTGGTACAGGTAGAAGTTGAGCCACTAAAACGTTGAGGCTTTGGTGCCGGATCATGGAGACTATCACACCCTTCTCGTGCCCGTGTCTTGTGGATGTTGCATGTATATTTGCATTATCGATCTTCGTACGTTTCACGAAGTCATACGGTTCGGCTGCACAACTGCGACATGCCACACGGTCATTCACCATTGAGAGTAGAGGTGAGAGCAATAGTTAGGATTCGACGTGTGTCACGCGACTGCGGTTGAAAGTCGCCTATACGACGATCACCTTACTGAGTATGGTAACCAACAACCGCGCGCGCGCGTGCGCAAGTATACTGTGCTCCTTGGTTGCCTTGTTATATCTAAGTTATGTCACGAATACATCAGTTCCTGTGCTGTGTCATCAGTGTCATCTGCGTCGTCATCCTCTCCCTCAGCGTCCATATCAAGCAATTCATACAACTCTAGCTCAGCGTCCAGTGAGTGACTCCCGAGAGCCTGTATGCGGTCTAGCCACGCCTGAGAGCTGAAGTCGAAAAGCTGATGAATAGGGATGGAGAAGTTGGACGGAGCAGTGATGTCGCCTGAGCGTGAGCGAGTGTACTCCCGCACAATGCCGTTCTGGCTAAGGGTGGTGTCATGATCGTCGGCCTCAGCACGGCGGAAGCCATCAGATAGCCCATGTAGTTCTCCTGATCCAACATCGAGCTCCGATTGGGATTCGCCCGTGCCATCATCAACATCCATGTTGTGCCCGCTGGACTCTGGAAGCTCGTCTACGGCCTCAGCATTGACTGACTGTGATTGGGATGTGCTGCTTGCTTGCCCATCTCGTTCTATCTGTGGACCGCAATGTCGTCGAAGCCTTGCTTTCATCTCGGCATTCTCGGCATATTCATCTCGGAGGTGCATCTTGAGTTCAGCGAGCTCAATCAGCGTCTTTGTGGTCATGCGGTTACGGAGCTTGGTGAGAAGCTGTCCAAAGAGGCTGAATAGACGTTCGCATGTTGCAGAGTTTGCACAGACAGAGAAGAGACGACGGGCGAGGCGGGCAAGGGGCGGCCATGCCTTACCTGGGACCACAACCGACTGCCATACTTCTATTGGATCGCTGATCTGTGTGCCCTATAATTGCAACAATCAGTGAGTCAAGTGATTTGACGTATAGCAGGGAATGGAGCTGGGTAAACGCACTGTTCGAAGAGCCTCCTGAATTTTCTCTTGCATATGCTTGTAACGACCATTCCAAGACAGGTAGTCTCTGAGTCCCGCAGCGAGTTCGATTGGGGCCGCCTCCTTATAGAAGCGCCTCCAGAGTGTATTCAACAGGCTCTCAAGCCCAGACCGTATTAGGACATCGTGGTCTCGGAATGGCGTGAGCTGGTAGATGGGATTAAGTATGAGAGCAGCAATGAAGACAGCTTGATCAGCTTTCTTCCAGCGGTTCTCGATGCTTGTAAGAATGGCAGTTGCACCCTCAATATCTCCAAGCTCATCACGTAGCTGTGTGTACCGGAAGTGTAGGAACCCGAAAATAAGTAGCACTTGATCAAGTCGGCAGTGGGCTGCCTGTGCAACATTCGCGGCAATGGCAAGTGGTTCCAGGTAAAGTTTGACCCTATGACACAGTGCCGTACTGATTGATGAGCAAATCTAAACATGCAGAATAAGTAAATTACGCACCGGGTGAGATTCTGCCAGAACAGGCTATCGGATATGATCTCTATCATCTTCCGTGCCTCCTTCTTCGCCTCCCTCGTCTTGATTCCAGCTAAGAATGTTGAGCGTCCCAGGCCCAGGCGAGCATTATCTTCTGCAACGATCAGATGAAGAGTTTTATGAAGCTCGAGCAGGCGGGAGAAGGCATGGTAGTGAGCGGTCCAGCGTGTCTTGACTGCACGCAGAACAGAGGTTGCCTTGTGGCCGAGTGACTTCTGCACTTCTCGGATACGCGCGAGAACAGCAGTCCGACGACGCAGCCATGAGATAAGCTGCTCGGCACGATCCGTAACTTGCAGGATATCGCTATTGCTACCCAGGTAATTGCCAACTATGAGATTTATTTAATGACAGCATATCATCAACGACCACAAGCTGGTTCTGCAGAAACAGACACGTACCTGATGAGCATAGCAATCGAGCACAATCAGGTATGGAAACTTCCTCAAGAGAAGTAGCCGTCCTTTGCGGGACTCGCCCGAGGCATCCGAAGTAAACCCAACCACTCGTACATCCCAATCACCACTCTCCACCCCTTTGAGTGTCTTCTCGCTGTGCACAAGAAAGTTTTCTGCAGTTCTTGGCTCGTCAGAGATATCGATGACACCAATTGTGTGAGCCTGTTCTACACTGGTGAGTGTGTACATCCTATGAGAAGGATATATGATGAGCGTACTTTACGATTGGCAGTCATCATGAATGCAAGAAGATGATGATTATTAATTCCAGTCCAACCATCAGCCTGGATTGTAACCTCCGCGCCCGACGTAAGCTTCATTGCAACATCACAATAGTGCTTGATTTCACCAGGCAGGAGACGGGTTGTGAGGACCTTACGGGTGGGAGGCTTAGCACCCGGTATGAACTCATCGCAAAATGTGTGGAAGACAGGGTTCTCAACCCATGATAATGGAAAATTTGCTGATGCAGTAAGGCGCGTGAGGAGTGAATTGAACCGATCCTGACGTGTATTAGACCATTGAAGACCACGAGAAAACAGACTATATGGCATGGTAGATTGGATGGCGAATGGAGTAATGGACGAGCGGGCACTAGAGGTCAAACCTGGCAGTGGCGGATCAGAGAGATCAATAGCTTCTGTGTGTGGGCCTGATATTACTGGGTATGGGCTGCGCATCACTGTCTGTGTAGTAGAGTAAGCATCGAGTGGACGGACGTCAGGCCCGCCGGGTGCGTTGATAGTAGGGGATGCCAAGTCAACATGAACTGGTGCGGATGCCATCGAGAATGGGTGACCAGCAGCAGGAAGAGATTCGAGACTAACTGATCGTGTATGCAGTCGAGGAGGGAGTGAGTGTGGCCGTGAGGTAGGTCTAGAGCTGAACGGACCGGCAGGCAGATGAGAGATGGGGGAGTGGGGAGGCGGAGTCACAGAGGGTGTGGAGATGGGACTTGGAGATCCGGACACATCTGGAGTGTAAAGCTTAACAGCAGACCGGTAAGCCTTCCTGAGATTTGTTTTTTCGTGCTCATACATGGCTTGTTCCTGAGTTGCACGCGATTGAAGCGGGCATTTCTTGAGGTGAGTAGTAAGGGTGTGCGCACGGCCAACCAGATACCCACGAGATCCTCCATTCTCTTGCATGGGAATCGTCCACACTACTCACAACGGCATCAGCAGACAACTACATGCGGTAAGATATATGCTCACATGTTGCCTTGATAGACTCTTCAGTTCTCACTGACACACGTAGACCATTCAATACCTGAAGCTCATCTGCCTCCCTCTCCTGTTGGATGTTGTGTTCCATGCACTTCTTACAGTACACATACGGCTTCTGATCCTTTGGGTTGAATGAGCTGGGTTCCTTGTTCGCAAAGCCAGGATGATCATGGAAGAACTCCCTCCACCACCCTCGCTTGCCATCACGAGCAGGGCGCAGCTCCGGAAGGGACAGAGAAGAATCAGCCGGCATTGAATGAGAACTTGCAAAGCTGGCAAGCAGAAGTTTGGGATTCAGGTGTCTTAGAATTGATATCACTAAGCCCTCATTTACATGTATGCAGTACAGATATTGATCAGACCAAGTTATACACCAAAGCTACAGCATAGAAGCTGAAGCATCCAAGGTAGGTAGTACTTGATGCGAATCAGCGATAACACTACGGACGAGCGGTCCGATGGCTCTATCGGTGGGAAAAGTCATGGTCAAAAGGCGGCGGTGTAACAGTTGCGTGACTAGTCACTAGTTGCCTCCGCAGCCGAGCATTGGGTTGCGCGACCGGCACATCACTGTGCCACACGGTCATTGACCATTGAGAGTAGAGGTGTGAGCAATAGTTAGGATTCGACGTGTGCCATGCACCTGTTAATGACTGGTTAGTGGCCATGGAGTTCCGGCATCCTACTCTGTTCCGGACTATGTAGGTCCCTCTGACTGTTTTGAATCTTGCACCTCGTTTTGGAACACTTGTTCTGAGAACGAGTCCACTGTTTTTACATGGCTTCAGGTTCTACATTCTGTAACCTGAAAATGGACGGAGAAGACAAACACAACAATCTTCAATTTGAGAGCATCCATGTGAGTGTGGCATTCATCTACATGGGTTTCTCGGCTGCCTCTCATGAGCTTTGCTCTCCAGCACGCCACTGGTGAATAATACTATATTCATCGTTTCAATTACACTATTGATGGCTTGTCATGTACAGTTGTACAGTATGATAGAAATGTCATCAACTTGCAAATGTCACAGCCTCTCAATGCTATTGTTTTCTCCTGTTTTGTGTATTGTCTGTCTCAGCATTCTGTTGTCTGTCTCAGCATTCTGTTGTCTGTCTCAGCATTCTGTTGTCTGTCTCAGCATTCTGTTGTCTGTCTCAGCATTCTGTTGTCTGTCTCAGCATTCTGTTGTCTGTCTCAGCATTCTGTTGTCTGTCTCAGCATTCTGTTGTCTGTCTCAGCATTCTGTTGTCTGTCTCAGCATTCTGTTGTCTGTCTCAGCATTCTGTTGTCTGTCTCAGCATTCTGTTGTCTGTCTCAGCATTCTGTTGTCTGTCTCAGCATTCTGTTGTCTGTCTCAGCATTCTGTTGTCTGTCTCAGCATTCTGTTGTCTGTCTCAGCATTCTGTTGTCTGTCTCAGCATTCTGTTGTCTGTCTCAGCATTCTGTTGTCTGTCTCAGCATTCTGTTGTCTGTCTCAGCATTCTGTTGTCTGTCTCAGCATTCTGTTGTCTGTCTCAGCATTCTGTTGTCTGTCTCAGCATTCTGTCACAGTTTTTCCCCACCTAATTGTAGCTTGAAGGGTCTCGCGCAGACTTAAAAAGGAGCCTGAGATCAGTTCTGCAGATACCCTCTCCACCTCCATCTTGTGATTGTCCCCCTGTTGTCCTACCTCCCTTCTTTGTTATACCACATTCTATCACAATGGGAATACCAGAACTATTAACCATTCACATGGGTCCTGCGAACACAACACCTCAAGTGGTTGTGAGTGTTCTTGTGCTTGCAATGCTCTGATCATCCTGGCTTGTCTCAAGTCTGGAGTGGTCAGGTTGTGCAGGTTTGTATTGATAATTGATTGAATGGCATACAGAAACCCCCCACAACTTGTACCCTAAAGACTAAACTCCAACAAGTCTTATCCACATGCCTACATCATCGGCAGGAACCAGTGCCAGAAGCAGTCA
>KN050198.1:0-17573 GCA_000743315.1 Lignosus rhinocerotis TM02
GGTAGCACCCTGTTCTACAGCCTTTATGACATTCAGGTCAAATTCATGATGAGCCGAAGACAATCAATCTATAGACCCATGATCTCGAGACATTGGTACTTGAGTATCTCAATCGCCATCCAGTCAATTCCCGTCATTCTTGTTGGAGCTAGTGCGTAGCACATGAAAGATATATAGTGTAAACTTTGGTGATGATGAGACACCTGGATGCAGAGATAGCTTGAAATTTACATTGCTGTTGCAGGATTTCGGAATTCACATTACTGGTGCAATGACAGTATCACCTCCATGGCACTAAGTCCTCTGGCAATAAATATTAAATACAGACCACCCCACTCATCCTCTAATCAAAATGATCATGCGAAAAAATTTAAATAGTAAATAATGATGTATGCAACGGCATATCATCCAATGATCAAGTCATGACGTGGTCATAGAAATGCTTGCGCCTGCAGCATCCATATTCGTGCATACTCTCCCTGCTGGTTCATCAACTCCTCATGCGTTCCAGCTTCGACGACGACAGAATCGTTCATGTATCTGGAAAGCCGACGACGCAAGCGTCAGCATGGGGCTGGTGAGACCAATTAAGCACCTACAATATGAGATCTGCGTGACGGGTCAAATTCCCGAACCGGTGAGACGAGAACACCATTGTTTTGTTGCCCCTCAGCTCGCGAAGCCGACCGAAGAGATCTGCGAGCCAGGGTCAAAACGGTACTCAAGAACCACCCCAAAGCTACGCACCATGCTCCGCCGTCGGGTCCAACGATGCGCTCGGCTCGTCAAACAATAACAGCCCCACTTGCGTGTCCTCCGAAACGACAGACCGCATGAACGTCCTCGACACCGCCAGCCTCTGCATCTGCCCACCGCTCAACGTAGGGCCCCCACTGCGTGAAGCCATACCTCCTGCGCTGCGAACGTATGAATAGTCGATATTCCGCCCGAACAGCGTCGTAGTCCCATCAGGGATGCCCGAGAAGTAATCGCGCACGGGACGGTCAAGGTACGTCTCAAATCCTTCTGAAAGTTTCTCTATGAAGCCAGACGCACCGCCGAGGCGGGCTGCAGCTTGTACATGCTCGTCGTTGCGGAAGTTCGAGGGGTCACCCAGGGCGATGTTATCGCGAATCTACGACGTTGTCATGAGGTCATTTATCCGGTGGGATATAAAACCATACATACCGAGAGGGGGAAATGGGTGTAGTCTTGGAAGAGGACGGAGATCGTCTGACGAAGGTCGAATAGCTTGAGCGTGCGGATGTCGTGCCCATCGATGAGGATCTGGCCCTCTTCGACGTCGTACAGCCGAACGGCGAGTTTAAGGATCGTGCTCTTACCCGAACCGTTGGCTCCTACTATGACCTGTGATTGTACGTCAGTCTACTGTCAGAAGAATGGCCAGCTATGCTGTTACTCACACAGAGCTGGCCGGCAGAGAGTTTGAACGAAACGTTCCGGAGAGCATACTGCTCCGATCCGGGATATCGGAAAGACACGTTCCTATCAAACGCGCCCGCTCAGCTGGGCACGATCACCACACCACGCGCATGTAGTTACTCACCTGAACTCGAGTGCGACCCCGTGCTTGATCTTCTGTGCGTCCTCCGGGAAAGGTATGGTGCCATCTGCAATTCGGTTGGGGATGTTCGCGACTTCATACAGCTTGCGGACCGAGGCAAGCTGCTCGGAGATCGAGCTCGTCTGATTGAAGAGGCGCCAGACCGTGAACGAGAACTGCGCTGTTGTTTGCTGGAGTAGGTTAAGGGACGCGAGCGAGACTGGCATTGAGGCCGGATATTGAATCGCACGGAGGGTGAACACTATCTGTCAGAATGTCGGTAAATAGGTAAACTTGTAGAGGCATGGACATGTGTCACCTGAGGTGACTGGCGCAGAGGATCCTGGAGGAGACCGAATATCGTGATTCGATTACGGTTGCGTGAAGCGTGCCGGTGCTCGTCAAAGTCAATAACGTTATCTGGCCCGACCCGTTCGGAAACCTCCTTAAATTCTGTCATGACTACTTCAATGTGTAATACTCGGTATTTGCTCGCCACACGCACCTTTAGTCATAAACTCCGCGAGGTTCCCGGTGATGAACTCCTTGCGGTGCTCCATGTTGTTAACGACATGCTTCATGCCCATCATTTGGATAAAGTCTTTGTTCTTGGTCGTAGCAGCCCACACTATACATGGTCAACAAACTACACATGCACACTGAGAACTTTCAGTGCTCACCTTGCTGGTCACCGAGAACATCCCTCCTGGTCACCCAATCGCTCATGGACGCCGCAAAGCTCAAAACAGCGAGTAGTATTCCGTCCCTCTGAGCGCCCAAGACCTGGGCAAGCACCGATACCTGCGACACGACCTGTATCATCGTCGAGATAATGCTCCCACCCATAATGACCGTATCATATGCTATACTTCCCGACGCAGACGACGCTTCGTCAAGCTGGCGCTGCACAAGCGGGTCCTCGAACGTTGGGAGGTCCAGCCTCGCGCGAGCATGAAAAAGATGGAGGGAGTAAGCCGCTTTCAGTCGTCTGAAGAGCGGGCCGCGGATCTCGTTGAGCAGGTGGCCCATGAGGCGATGTACGAGTGAGCAACCAACGCGTCCGACAGAGACGCGGAAGAGTGCGTTCGCGTCTACTGTCCGGGTATCTATAGTGGTTTGCAGCTAGACCAAAAGTCAGTCAATTATGTTCGATGGCTGAATACGGGTATGAAGGAGATGTAGATAGTATGCCAAGCAGCGTGTATGTAACTGGCGCAATGGATGTGGCGTGAGGAAACGCGTGCATTTTCCGTCCGCAGTAGCTTCACCAGCCATCGCGGTGGAATTAGATACGGCTCGGTGTACTCTCAGCGAACGAAACAACCCTCACGAAGGGGCGAAGTCCCCAATCTGCTGGGGATGTCGTGTCTCAGCGCACAGTCCCCGTGAAGCTAGGAAGCCTAATAGGTTACTCCTACTGACTCGAAATACGATCCACGAGTCGGGAGACCTCATAGAAGCAAGCAGACTTCTCATGATCGTGGTAGGCGTCGGCATTCAAAGCCCGCCACTGGTCAAGGACATCAGACTAGTGAGTGAAGTTGGCCACCTGTATCCGTTCTGGGTATGACAGGAATTTCCAACCTGTCGTAATCGCTCTCAGGCAACAAAGAAAGAGTACTAAAGGTGATCAAGAAAGCGTGAAGTGTGGAAGTGCACCAATGATAAAGATGGAGAACACTTCGGCGACACGTACTATGCTTATTAGTTGGCCAGAATACCTGACCGAAGATACATACTCAGCACACAAGTACGAGCAGCATAGACATAACATCTTTACCATAGCGAAGCGGCAGGAATTAAGGAGTTTACCACCTCCACGGCGATGTACGCCACAAGCAGTGTCCAACAGCTCCGGATGGATAGGATGTCTTTGATCATGCGCAGGAGGTATGGCAAGGCTGCGTACGCCTCAAAGGTCTTCTCTAGCCAGGATAATCCTGAGAGTTGTTCAAAGTCTGGGTTAATTTCTTCGTATAGGTCCCACACGCCAACACGAGTATGCTTGACGCGGTGGGTGTCGTTTGGGTCAAATGTACCCTTCCGGTCAGTGCGAGACTTCCTGTAGCGAGCCATAGCAATGTAGTAGTCCTAGTATTGAAGAGCCTAAAGGTTGCAAATGATTAAATTAAGCAAGCAGTTGCAGCGTGGAACGAGCGAAATGAGGATGGTGGAGTCGAACAGCAAAGGGTTGACTTAAACTTGCAGGTCAGACGCTCATCCCATTTCCCACGACTTGCCCGATTTGGTAGCAACTGACGCGTCGTGCAAACGCGTCCTTTGGGCGTCTACACACCCGTCCTCCACTTCCCATCTCGTTTTCGTCTCCGTCCACGTCTTCTTACGATACTCGATAACTATGGTGACATTGCTTTGTTATGGCTATTTGAACGGGTTGCTGATGGATGACTGCCAGGATTCCCTTCGCATTGTCCCTGGCCGCGAGAACAAGGCTGCAACAACTCAGGACACCAGCAACAACTTCGGCCTTCACGACACGCTCAAGCATGGCCCTCGGAGCTTGGCAGCGGAGGTAACCACGACAAGCAAAATTAGGGATCGTCTTGAGAACGTGAGCTTATCTTCAGATCACGTTTTGGATTTTCCTTACTGTTTGATTACAATAGTGGGAGGCAACGCAAGACAACCTTAAGCTACAGATGCAGCGCCAACTATTTGGACTCCACATGCCCATGCGTCTGCTTATGGAGCGGAAGATTGTGAGCCAGGTACGCGTTGACGTCTCAAGGACTCCTATGCGTACCCAACCTCATACCCGCCACAGAACTCACACATGCCCATTTTCCCACAATCAAATCTCCACCTCGATATTATCATGGGTCGCGACGAGACGCTAGAGTGTGCCGACTTTATGACATCAGGTATGCCTTCGATGCTTATATCTCTCCGCGAGGCGTGTTGACGCTGCCCGTCCTATAGCATCGGAAATGTCACAACCTATGGACATCCATGCAGATATGGAGAAGAAGCTCCGCATGTAAGAGGTGGTTTTGTAGACTTGTGTGACATCGTGTTCCATGTACGTCTACTTGGCGATGTGTCAACGGTCTATGCGGGAGACACTTGTATTCTATCCCTTTCTTCCATCCTTGCAAACACACCCGTTGAGGGAATGAATGCAGGCGTTTCTACGCTCATGGATCGGACGGCCGGTAAGCATGCACTCTACTCAGTAGTTTCGAGATTTTTCCACACATCATGGACTTATCGAGACCCCGTAGCTAACGTTCTCCTGCACCCATTGCGACGCTGACAATCATGCTGCTCCCTTCTCCGCAGCATGACGTCCCACTACAGAGTGCAATTCATCCACTGGCTCCTCCAGTAGCAACTTATCTCCCGTTGACTAGTGTACGTACATATAAGATGTGGACCCAAATGCAAAAGGAACATATTCGAGTCTTGGGAGCTTCCTCCTATGTACAGGGCTGTAGACTCGTTCGACTCGGTCGCATAACGACGTGTCGACGTGACCACATACTTTACCTCCACCATGACCTTGAACACAAACGCGGGATCCGTCTCACGAAAAGTATCCTTGCACATCACGCTCAACTCCACCCACTGAACAGCCATCTGGCGTGTTCTGAACATGTTTCCTTTTAGATGAGAGCCTGGAAAGCTATCGGGTCTCCCTGGCCCGCGGCAGTGTTAGCTTAACCCTCGCCTGCTGAACGAACGCGACTGGGATGTCGACGAGCATTCGGGCGCCCGGCTATGTTAAGAAGGGAGGGAAACTCGCCGGTTGAGTGCTTGCCAAACGCGCGGTGCGGGGAATCCTTCGCCCGCTCCAGCCTGAGCTTGTAGTCGGCTCAGTCGTGCATGAGTTGACCCCTGATGACACACGGGAATGTACGATCGGTAGTGAACAGACATGTTATACTACAATCAAATAAGTCCTACCGTATTCACACCAGGCGGTGGGCATTCAAGACACCATCGTGCGCGGACGACTCGGTGCGCTTCCATGATGCGTGGAATGTCGTTCACAGCCAGGGCGACTGTCCCTAAGCTTACAGCTGATTCATAGTAGGGTTACCATCCGCGCAGCGCATCAGCTTGCATTCATATTGTTGTCCGCCAGATTCCAAGTCATTCCGCAGCGAACTTCAGGCTGCGCGAATCATGTAAAATCTACTTGCATAGGGAGTCTGGGAGCGCAAGTCCTCCCTGGATCATCCTGGGCATCGTGTACAGCGGCGGCGGGGAACCAAAGACCATTTGAGAATCCTGCTCTCGTTATCTCTGCGCCCATCGCGTCACAGTCACCTCTTCCTTGCCATGACTCGAGGGTGCACACCTGATCCCGACGCCTTCCCAAATGGGAAAACACCGACGGATCAGTTCAGGCTGCCGAGCGATGCCGAGAGCGGAACACACAACAAGGGCGCGTTTGATGCGCCTCGCGGCGCTCCATGGCTATCCTGGGAACGCCGCATTGGGGCGGGATTAAGCGCTCTCCCGCCCTCATGTAAGCCATGTGTGTCTCTCAACCACCCACACCCAACCAGCACGTTTCCGCCCCCTGTTCCTGCCATTTATTCCCATCCTCTACCATCTCCCTGACTGTCTCCAGTGAAGCTGCGCGTAGAAGCCCGACGACTGTGTGAATATGCCCCCCAGGAAGAAGGCCACTGCTCTTGCTGCCGTCGCCTCGCAGCTTGACGGCGCGGACGCGAAACCGGCTCCCACGCGCGCAAGTACACGTTCTCGTGCGCCTTCTGCGAAGGCGGCGCAGGTCGCTGCCGTCGCTGCATCTATAGACGCGTCCGAATCTTCTACGAAGGCTGGAAAGGTCGCCGCCACCAAGACGAAGACCGCGGCTGCGAACGGGAAGGGCAAAGCCAAGCGTGCGCGAGAGGAGTCTGATGAGGAAAACGATGGTCACGCGGATGACGTGAATGGAGACGAGGAAGAAGAGGAGGAGAAGCCTGCTGCGAAGAAGGCCAAGGCGAGCGCGACCAAGGCGAAGACTACGAAGGCTGCGACTGCTAAGGCTACGAAGGTGACCAAGGGCGCGAAAGCGAAGAAAAGCAAAGACTCGGACAGCGATGTCGACATGGGAGCAGGTGGCGCAGCCGATGCTCAAGACGACGAAGAGGACGAGGACGAGAAAGACAAGAAGAAACCTAAGAGCAAACAGGCCGGGAAGTCCAAGGATGCGGCAGACCTTCCACAGAAGATGGTGAGTGGATCCTGTTTTGTGGGTGCTCTCCAGGAGTAGTAGAGCCTTTCATCGCGCACGAAGAGAGCTCGGGTAATGTGATCCAGCCCTGCGATCATATACACATTGTTCCGCCTGTGTAACAATCTTCATCATGCCGCATCCACCACTGTGCTAGCGTGTTAGACTAACTCTTTGCTGATTTCGTCCTCTGTACTTTGGATGGAGCATTCGCTCATTTCGCATCACAGGTTACCGTTCTCAAACGCGGCGCGGCGCCCGTTGACGAGCATTCTGGCAAGGTCGACACCCACCAGGTGCTTGTCACCCCGGAGGGAATCTGGGACGCAATGCTCAACCAGACTGAAATCGACAAGAACGCGAACAAGTACGTATGCATGCTAAACCAGTCAATCTCGCATGATGGCGCCTCTCCCGTCTGGTGGATTTCGTCTGTAAATTACACTTTTGATCCTTCGTCTGGACCCGTATATCTTCTTTCCGTTGATTGCTCTACGCTCCATGTCTCTTCATTCACACGTGCGCAGGTACTATGTGTTGCAGTTGCTTCATCCGATTGGTAACCAGAACCAGTGCTATATGTTCACGCGCTGGGGGCGTGTCGGCGAACGTGGCTCGTTCCAGCTCAAGGTTAGTCGCGATTTTGCACACATCGAGCTAACGACCTATGAGCGGAAATGTTAACACGTCCAACAGGGACCATGGGAACCCAGCGTCGCTGTTAAGCAGTTCAAGGAACAGTTTAAGAAAAAGGCCGCGACCAACTGGGAAAACCGTGCTGGTATGGCCCAGAAGAAGAGTCAGTAACCAGGTCTCTCCTCATGTAGTTTTGCTATATTTTGACTGCTACTAGACAAGTACGTCTGGGTTGAGCGATCCTATGATGATGAGGACGACGGAATCGACAATGCCGCAATGAACTCAAAGAAGGAAGAGGAGAAGGTCCCGGACTCGTCTCTCCCTCCGGAGATTCAAGTCAGTTAACCACTCGATATACACCATCCGCTTAACATGCTAATCGTTGACCCGCAGGTCTTATGCAAGCTTATCTTCAACTCTTCGTAAGTGCTGTCGCCTGCATGCATTCCATTCACTCATCCCCTTGTAGGATGATTGATGCCCACCTCTCGGCGATGAACTACGATGCGAACAAACTTCCTCTCGGTGCGTATGTTGGTGTAGCTGATTCTCGCCACCGACATTGATCCCTCGAAAGGAAAGCTGGCCAAATCAACGATCCTGAATGGCTTCGCGGCACTGAAGGAATTGTCAGAAGTAATTGGACAGCCCAACGGCGACGTCGCACAATCGCACGGCGGTTTCCAGAAGGCGGTCGAGGATCTCACTTCGCGGTACTACTCGTGAGTGCTGCAACCATTGAGCTCCAAGCGAAACCGCTGATGACCATCCGTTCGCAGCATCATCCCCCACGTTTTCGGGCGCAATCGTCCTATTGTGATCGACTCGCTGGAACGGCTGAAGAAAGAGCTCGAGCTTGTCGACGCCCTGGGAGACATGGAAGTCGCATCGAAGCTCATCTCCTCGACAACTCCCAAGGATGCCGATGGTAACCCTGTCAACCCGCTCGATGCCCACTTCAGCTCCCTCGCGCTCTCGAAGATGGAGCCCATCCCGCGCGTGAGCAAAGAATTCACCGCTCTGCAGGCGTACACGCGCGATACTCATGGCGCTACCCATCGACATTATGGCGTCGATGTTCTGCAAGCGTTCCGGGTCGAAAGGTGCGTGTCCGGAGCTTCCAGATGACAAGTGATATCCAGGCCGGGGCTGACTGTGGGCGCTGGCAGGGAACACGAGACGAAGGCGTGGATTAATGCAGGCTGCGGGAACCTCGCAGATGGAGAGCGTCTCCTGCTCTGGCACGGGTCGCGCACCACGAACTTTGCGGGCATCCTCAAGCAAGGTCTGCGCATCGCTCCACCCGAAGGTACGCGTTGTCGACATCATATATTTGGCGCTCCCACGATAACCTGCAATCCCAGCACCCGTGACTGGATACATGTTCGGCAAGGGCGTATACTTCGCAGACGTAAGTCGAGTTCTGGTCCATGCATCTTGGACAGGGTCTCACCAACCTTGCTTTCTGTGTAGATGATGTCCAAATCTGCGAACTACTGCCACGCATAGTGAGTCCTCTTCTTTGATTATCTGCGTGTCAGGCTCCTTACAGTCTCTCATCAGTTTGAGCGACAACACCGGCCTGCTTCTCCTCTGCGAAGTCGCTGCGAAGCCGTTCTTCGAACAGCACAACGCCAACTACAACGCTGACCAAGACTGCAAGAAGGCCGGCGCTAAGTAAGTTCTCGGCCCCCCCTCTGCGCTTGCTCATCATCCAATCTTCCGGTGTCGCGAGCAGATCAACGAAGGGATTGGGCCGCACACAGCCCGCTGCGTGGCAGGACGCAGGTGAAGCGCTCGACTATCCTGAGCTGCGCGGTTGCCATATGCCGAAGGGACCAGGCAAGGACGTCAGCGACCCCAATGTGTACCTGCAGTACAACGAGGTGCGATATCCACAGCGATTCATTGCATACGCTGGCAACTGACGGCACGATGGTCCCTTAGTATATCGTGTACGATGCCTCGCAGATCCGTCTGCGGTACCTGCTGATGGTCAAGATGCAGTGAGCGTGTCGACGGATGTGCGCATTCTGCTCTGCTCTCGTTGCTTCCTTGTTGGGATGCATGGCTCATCGGGTTCAGTGCTGGTCTAATAAGTACGCTAATTCACTCTTGGTATATATTGTGGGCCTGTTGCTATAAGAAATGTCTGTACAACTACTGCGCGTGTCCTGTTACTGATGCAGATAGGTGCCCGGTGATTCAATACGTACGTGTGTGTGTGATGTGTTCATCTTTGCACTCGTACCAACGTCTAACCACGAAGTTGAGTCCATCATTCTCGAGCTCCTGATACTGTCATTTCACAGGTCCCCGAAGGTAGTCGTTGGGTTTCAACTGTTTGTCGATCCCACGCGCTTGTTTGTCTTCGTCGTACAATTTGTTGATTTGTCAAGCTCTTTGGAATGTCGAAGGCGCGAAAGCCTCTGACGGAAACGCAGGGGTGTGACATAGTGAAGATCGCTGTATATGGACCGGTGTGTTGTGGGAGTCATCTGAGCGGGACGCCAGCCTGGGTCACACGGCGTTGAATGAGAGACAAGTCGCTCTCGTGGTGGCTCGTAATAACTCTGTAAGTACCATGACTCAACTTCTCACCACTAAATTCAGGTCTCCCCAATCAGCAGCTAAGGTACGTCTAGGGATGTGGTCGACAATACGTACTCTAGACATTCTCACGAGGCTTCCCTAGGCTCGAAGTGCCGCTGTACACAGACGTTAACTTGAAGTCTATACAGGTCGATCATAGACTGCACGTACTGATTGGCCAGTATATCTTGTGAGTGCCCGCCCGGAATTACTCGTCCACCTCTCATTCAGGACCCATTCATTCTATTAAGCAAAGACATCAAATACTCAGTGGAAGAACAGCCGCCTTTGAAAGACACTGACGACGTGTACTAGATAACGGTTCATGGCGGCGAGAGCACCACCGGAAGCACCCTTAGCGGCCCATCTTCACTCAAATGGAACGTCTAACGCACTCTGATGAGGTCATGTTTCCACGTCCATGTCGCACGACGAACTGCGGCGAACGCCGTGAGTACGAGCTATCCTCGGCGGAGCGCCGCGATGGGCTCACCGAGTCAAGCTTAGTGACATGGTTTACCCAAATCATAACTTCCTGTCTGACTAACAGTTCGAGGGTCAGAATCGCCGCGGTTGCATGTACAGTATATCTCGCCTTCGCCACACTTCCATACCGTCGAGCGAGTACGAAGGCACGATGCAATCCTTCCTTCGGTTCCACTACCGCGCACCATCCAACATTGTTCTTGAGAGGCTACGTACACGAATGCAGCGCTACTGCTCGAACATATCCTCGTTCTGCACCTTCCCCATATGAAGCTTCGAGTTTTCGAATCTCGCCCATGGGTCAGGCCTTCTCGCCTTCTATCCCTATCGCGTGCAGTCGGTAGCTTCAACGATTCCTGCTACACGTGCCCTTCCACACTGGATGGAAACACCGTTGTCCCCCTGGAATCCGCCTAAGAAGATATGGAAACGCTCCTGCAGGTGCTGAGCAATGGACCAGCTCCGGAACAACCATACTATTTGAGGTCAGGCACATACCTATAAAACACAGCTCATGACGGTGGTCCTGCTGTAGGTCCTTCACCTCGACTATCGTCTCGCGCACAGTTCATCCAATCCAGAAGCTGTATACTCTAGCACCTCTCACATGCTCGTCGCTTGCGCTATCGCTACCCTAGCGTGCATTGTTAGCGCTGAGCGCGCTACTACTTACACTCAGTCAGACAACTACTCGGGAAGCAGCTTTCTCAGCGGATTTCAACATCAGACAATCAAAGATCCCTCCAACGGCAGAGTGTTGGTACCACCCGGTCATGTTGTCTTTGGCTAGACTGCATGCTCGCCGCGACGTTGCTGACGAGGGAAATGGCCCCTCTAGAACCTACGTGAACCAAGCTACCGCGCTTGCGAATAACCTTACCTACATCTCCGGCGATCATCTGATAATCCGAGCGGACCATACGATGGTGTTGAGCGACAGTGGACCTGGGCGTAACTCTGTGCGACTCATGAGCCTCAAGCAGTACAAGACACATGTCTCCGTGTACACCGTTCTCGCTTCAGCATCAGTGCTTCAGCTGATCGTCCCGCCCAGGTGGAACATCCGTCACATGCCTGAAGGCTGCGCGTTAGTTCTCTCCTTCTGCTGGACCCAGCGATACGCTTGACTCATTGACGAGGTTCTTCCGAACAGAACCTGGCCAGCGATATGGGAGGTCGGCGGGGATTGGCCCAACCAAGGTCGCTCTCGCAACTCTTGTGCTAGGAGCAAGACTGACACCGTATACGGTACAACGTGCTACATTCTTCAGGAGAGATCGATATTGTGGAAGGTGTGAACAATCAGTCCCCAAATCAGGCTTCGTTCCACACCAGCTCCGGTTGGTCTGTTCTTCCGTCATGCGTTCGATGAGCATTAATCCTTCCATATAGGGTGCACGATGCCCCAATCCCGCCCGCAGACCGGGTTCGTAAACTCTCCTCGCGTAGTGTATGTCTCCTCGTGTTGCTCATTGGCCAGTCCAACTCGCAGGACCAGTGTCGGCGGGAACAACTGTGATGCCCTCGCCACTGGAAACACCGGATGCGGGGTGAAGGTTTCTTCGACCAATAGCTTCGGGCCTCCATTCAACAGCGCTGGAGGAGGTTTTTATGCCATGGAGCGCACGAACTCAGGAGTCAAAATCTGGTTCTGGTCGCGCTCGTCGGGGAACGTCCCGAGTGAAGTCCTCAATGGTGCAACCACTATTGATACTGCACATTGGGCGAGTCCTTGTTCTGATCGAGGTCTTGGTCCTCTGATCAACTGCGCAAGGATGTGTGTGCTGTAGGGGACTCCGTTTGCATACTACCCAAGCACTTCGTGCAACATGGCGACTCATCTTGGTCCGCACAATATCATAATTAACTTAACTTTGTGTACGATCTCCCTTCCGTCTCATGATGCATCCGTTAACGTGTCCATGATCAGGTGGAGACTGGGCTGGCAACAGTGCAGTCTACAGCTCATCGGGCTGTCCGGATGACTGTATTTGTGCGTATCTGACTTCGTAGACATCCCATCTCACCTTACTGAAGGGGAGTTGTGACGCTGACACGCGCTTGTACTGCTCAGCGTATGTCAACCGGAACCCGTCAGCATTCACCAATGCGTACTTTGATGTGGTGTGGTTGAGAGTCTACCAGTAAAGAGCAGCGTTATCTGGAGCATAAATGTTGGGAGAATCAATGTATACTTGGCTCATAACAATATGAGTACCTCGCCTGTTTGTTGACTTATTGTAAGCAAGTGTTTGCTTCCATTTTGCGGGTTTGTTTTGTCTGGTACATTTTGTTTTATAAAAAAGTGCGAACCGGCGTACATTCATTATGTGTATTCTCAGTATGTGTTGCACTCCGTCAGGCCTTACTGACTATGACCTACAAGCCGCGTACGGCTTCATTCTCGCATATTTTCTGTTTCCAAGTCCATACATGATCCTCTCATATCATCTTTGTCTACGTTTCGTCTACATCAGTCCGTACTTCCCACTCGCGGGAGGGATAAAGTAGAGATTGTGCCGCCTCCGCCCGTCAACTTCGTGAGCTCGTTGCTCGGGTTGCCCACTACATTAGTACCAGCGCTTCGTAACGAAGCATAGGTGTTCGATCTGACTGTCTGGAATGGGGATTTTGAAACTTATTGACAGATCAACAATGCTGGCCATGGCGTAACGGAGGATTCGAGTCTAACATGCTCATGCTTCAGCATACAGACTCAACTGATCCGGTTATGTGGGAGATCTTGCACTACTATTCTGTTGGCCACAACGGTGTAGTCAGTGGATCACCATTTCTAACCATTCCCACATACTTCCGTAGCTCAGGGGACTATGTCTGAGACTTCGCAACTGCACGATCCAGCATGGATTACAGTAAGATCGACATGTATGATGTATAGTCTTGTGGACATGTAGCTGTTGCTAATAGTAGTTTCAACCGAATTGCCCCAAAACCACACTGTCCCCAGTTGAACATGAGAAAATAAGATGGCCCTCAATCGTGGCATTACAGGTGGGTTCTCGAAGGGTGTTGCTGCTCACTGTACCGATCCCGCAAGACACGCCGCAGGATCTTCCCACTCGGGCTCTTCGTGATAGCGTCGACGAATTCAATCCCGCCATCCAACCACTTGTACCTTGCGGTGGCCGAAGAGACGCACTGAAGGTGTTCCCATTGAGATGGATTTCAAGCAGAGACGGAACCCCACGCGTGACGTCACCTTGTAGAGCTTCCCCCTAACCTGGGCGGCCAGTTCTGGGTCGCGCGCCGCATTGGCAGCGACTGCGGGCTTGAGTACGACGTATGCGCGCGGCGCCTCTCCGGTGTAATCGTGCGGGACGCCGATGACGGCTGCGTCTGCGACGTCCGGGTGGTTCAGCAACCGTCCTTCCAACTCGGAGGGCGCGACCTGGAGTCCCTTCACTTTGATGAGCTCCTGCGAGATAGGGCGGTGGTGTAAATTCTGTGGATGTAAGGTTAGCACAAAGGAAGAGACGGACCTTTATTCGGTCAGTGATGAAGATATCGCCTGTCTCCGTGATCACGACTTCGTCTCCAGTGCGCAGCCAACTGTACATACTACCATAAATGTCGGACAAGGACACGCCCAGTGACACCTACTCACCCATCGACGAACGTCTCCCGAGTTCTATACTGTAATCAGTCGTCGTTGCACGCTTACAGAATCTCGAGCAAAAACTCACCCCTCCTCGTCATTGTAATACCCCAGCGCGACTTGCGGGCCCTGAATCCATATCTCGCCCGGCTCCCCGGCCTTAGCGAGGGTTCCGTCCGGCTTGACGACTTTTGCAACCGTTCCGCAAATCAGCTGTCCGGCACTGCCGAGGGTTCCGATCCTCTGCGTCGTAGGGAACTGAGACCGCGCAGATGAGATGGAGGGCTGCATTGTGAGTGATAACGGTGGTGCGTACCAGGGCAATGCAAGCGGAAGCTTCGGTCATTCCTGCACAGGAACGAGCGTGAATACCACGATAAACGTGATCGCTGTTGGCAACAGGTACGTACCGTAACCCTGACCTAGTTCGATTCCCGGTAAGACTGCCAGAAACTCTGTGGTGAGATCGGCTGAGATGGGGGCGGCTGAAACGACGCAGTGACGGACGGTCATGAGATTGAACTTCTTCGTCAGGGGGTGCTACAGATAGCTCAATATGCAGTACGTTGTGAGACACAAGCAGTGGGCGCACCTTGCACAGTAGGATCACTTGTGGGGGAACGAGTCTGGGAGATATGAGCGGCATGCGACTTTGAGAGCTATTGAATGCAACTTACAGGAGGTGAGTGATCTTGAATTTCTCGATACTCTGGAGGAACCGTTCGAAGTTGAACATTCGCGAAAGCACCACAGACATCTGTTTCGTTCTGGAGATCAGTACGTCCTTGCTGCAATGCGCTGAGAATATCGCACCCCCGCATACAACATGAAATGAAGCTGAATTTGTGACATTGTGAGATGATGCGATAACGTGAACGAGACGGAAGGCTTGCCTGGACTATCCCAAACACGTCTAAGGTGAGCGCTCGCACATTAGTGACTCGTTATACCATAGTGAAAATGAGACGACTTACGACATAGTGGGAGCGCTGTATGCAACGACAGAGATGAGCAAATAGCAGACCAATGAGTTATAGCAGCCTACCTCCACCACAGCAGTCTCCCGGACGATATCGCCTATTTTCCAGTCGAGTATATGGTTCGTGAATTCGATTGAAGGTCGCAAGCTGAACCACGTTACAGATGAAGTTGTAATGTGTAATCAGAACGGCCTAGCATAAAGGAGTTGATGTTAGTAGCTCAGAGTCGCCCGGAAGAGAACCCCACCTTGGGAACTCCGGTAGTTCCAGAGGAGAAATAAAGGAATGCGACTGTGGTCTTCGCTTCCCCTGGCTGGAGTTGGCACTCCGAGTATGGAGGGTATTTCTCGTGCTCATCGATGAGCTTGCCAACAGAAGGGTAAATGGCCTGCGGTACGAGATGTCCTTCCAGCAGGACTAGACGATCCTCCAAAAAATCAAGCTTCTTTGCGGCGGAGATTGCTAACTGTAGGACGCCTGGGTGAGTGACCAAGAGCACTGGACGGACAAGCTCGAGCTGTGAGACTACATTTATCGTGGATAAGTAGTGCAACTTCACAAGCAAGCCGGAACGTACCCAGCTCAGCGACAGTGAGCGAGGGGCTATGCGCACTACGATACGTCAAAATCGATCGATTGAAGAGCGAGCTGGACTGCTTACGCTACTGTACCACCCAGCCTATGCACCGCCCATATCATCACAGCGTAGTCTCATGGCCAGCGTCAGCGCTTGCCTGGGTCCGCAGGTGGAGCATAGGAACGCACCAAACTCGTTGCATGAACAGATTGATACTATCAACAGGATTAACCCGTGCTTTAGCTGCTAATATGTGCTTGGGATGACAAACCTATGTCGCCTGGTTCTGCCCATGATAGGGTGAGAGAGAAGAAGTGAGATGTGACAATGAACAGAGTGACGCGTTCAGCACGTACTGATATCCCACTCTCCCTTCAAGGCTCTTGCCAGCACATGGCTTCGGTGCTGGAGCTGGACGACGATGAGGACTTCTCTTACACCACATATTGCAAATGTTGTATTAAACTCACGGACCTCGGCAAGGTATGTAGTTCTTCCGGACTCTTCGTCGATTAAGCACGGTACGTTTTCCGGGTGTTGTAGTTTGGTGATATGAGCGTCGGGGACGTCCAGGAAGAACTGAGGAACAGTAAGGTCATCGCGAGGCAATGAGAGAGGAGGTCCGCGAGATTCAAATAGAGTCATGGTGCGGTAAGAGGAAGAAGGGAGTGTCGCACTTATCCGAGTCGGCGAGGGAAGCGAATGCAGACAGTGTCTCTGTGATCAGCCTTTAAGAGGAGTCGTGTCTGCCCTGAACGAATGCTGAGGGTACTTACCCGGGTTCTGTACGCCCAAAGGAACCCGTTGTGGTACCAAAGAACTGTCCCTGATCCCGGCGGTCAGTCGGCGTTATGGCATGAGACCAGGTGGCTGGATGGCAATATGGTACCTTGTAATGATAGCATAGGAAATAATCATGATGATCAGTATCCTACCCCTAAGTATTCGACTCAGTACTAGTGTCACGCCAGAGCGCCGCCCGCGAAGAGGCTGGTTGATCAGTCTTTTATCGTTTGGGCGTGGCCGCGGGCGGTGATGGCAGAGGGTAGCGGAAAGACAGGTTTCGAAGCACGTGTGTGCTTACGTCAATGAGGTTATCCAGGAGTCTCAGTGCCAGAATCCCATCACCTCCCATTGGCACTATTCTGAGGATGGTCTCCCTGCGACTTGTTTGTACATATCGGTTTCAAGTACACCCATATGAGCCCACATTGCATAATGACGGCACACAGGCTGACACTATGAAACCGAATCAGTTCTAGTGGTATTCTGTCTTGTCGTTGTTGAACACGTAGGAGCCTGAATAAACGGCGCCTGCATCGAATCCTTCGACTCAGGGGAACCACCTTGCCGACATAGTCAAAACGACAAAGGATATACAGCCGCCTATCAACACAAATACTTGTTTGGTAGCGTCGCAGCGAATCGTCTCTCTCTATCCGGCAAATCTCTTTGCCCGTACACCCACCAGCGAAACCAGCAAGATGAATCCGACCAGGAAATGAGATCTGACTTCTCAGATGTTGCCCTGATTATCATCAGAACCTCCACTGGGATGCATTGACATCGCGAATGCCAATGGCAGCATTGCATGCATGATTATGGAACATGCGCGATATGTGTTATCAATGCGCAGGTGAGTCCCTGAGTATGTTGCTTGCTGATGGCATCCTAGTGAAAGCTTACAATTGCAGGATCAGTAAACCAGGCTGGGTGCAGCTGTCGGAACAAGGGATGGATGGCTGTCAGGTCACGTGCACTTGTACATCTCTGTGAGTAGTATTGTGCGGGCCCGGCCCGGCCTGAAAGCCCCGGGCTTTGGCCCGGCCTGTGGCGGCTTAGGCTTACGAGGTGGTCAGGCCAGGCCGGAGGCCGTGTTTCACGGCCTGGCCCGGCCGGCTTGGGGCCTGAGC
>KN050199.1:0-31044 GCA_000743315.1 Lignosus rhinocerotis TM02
GCCGTTGGGATCGAGCGTGTTAACAAAACGAACGAGGAAGTCGGTCATGTCGCCTCCTCCGAACACATTAGAGAGTTCTGTTGTATGTGTCTAGTGGTTCGGCAAATGATGCAAGGAGGTGAGAATGGGAGGGATTGCCCTTGTGGCTGCACAAACTCACCGCCCCAAGGCCGGTAATCTTGCCACGTTCATTGACTGACAGTAACCGTGAGCCAGTTATAGATGTGCGAAGCGCAGAACTCACGAAACGACCGCACGACCTGCTTTTGAGCACGTTGGTCGAGTAAGAACCGACGTGCCGCCTGGAAGTTGAAGTCGCCCTGAACGGCAGCGAGGCGTTTAAACTCTGGAGTGAAAGCGAAAGCATCACCGGTGCCGAACGGAGAACCTGCAGCGGGATTAGCAGGGTACAGCTCCAGCAAGCGCGCCATGGTCGCATTGGAGGCGGTTGGAAAGTAATTGCTCTTGATATATACCGCCATCTCCTCGTCTGTGCTGCAATATGTAGTAAACATGAGTCAAGACGAAGGATCATGGGTGATATCAACGGCGCTGACGTGATATTGAGAGAGGCAATGGAAAAGAGAGTTCCTTCATCCTCGCAGGACCCTGTGAAGCAGTCAGATAATATACGGCGTGTGAGCAGTGATCAACTAACCGATAACAAAGGGGATATCTGCGATGCTACCTTCTAAGACAAGTTTTTGCGAATTGTCTCTCAGAAACACGCCGTCTGCATGGGGCATCCAAGGCGTGTTCAAACCCTAAACAGGATCGAAATTAGCGAACTCATCTGCGCATCCTAGCATACCTACTTGGAATGACAGGTACGTCGGTGTCTTGTCCATGGCCGCTTTGATACCTCCGGCAGGAACCTCCCGGAGACATTGGAGCTTGTCCCTCGCAGACGAGCATCCTGTCTCAGAGACGATTAAGTCGAATGTAGGTTGCAGCTTTGTGAAATTTCCAGTTGGGAGGGCAGACCCCGATTCCATCCATCCGGCGCGGAAGAGGCCTTCGGTGTTGCCTCCGTTGGTGAGCATCTGGAAGGATACCGCTCGGCTCCCGGCGCTTTCTCCCCATCTGTCTCAAGAGCAATAATAGTTCAGTTCTTGAACGCGGCAGAAAGGACACCATGCTCACATGGTTACTTTGGTCGGATCTCCCCCAAACGCTTCGATATGCCTTTGTACCCATCGGAGGGCTTGTCGTTCTGGAACGAAGGCTTGACAATCGATACATGGGGGATGTAAGAGGAGAGCTGACGGTCATGAAGCCCAAGATTGCCGAGACCCGCAGTCTGTATCTCCCGGCCACCCAAGAATCCAAATGCTTCAGACCAATGAGCATGCTGACATCACGCAGGTGACGTGTCCCTACCGCTGAGCCTAGACATCCCATGTCAATCCAAATCGAAGCGACAGATTTCAATTCGAAGACAACGTACCGATAGTTCATGGATACGAAGATGACCGGTAGGCCAAGCTCGATAGACCTGTTCACGACAACTGCGCCTGGGCGGCTAGAGGATCGTCGCAGATCAGCTTCATGCCTGATATATGGAGGAGGCCTACTGACACTGCGTTCGAACCAACCTGATTACCGCCTGAGAAATTCAGACCTCGTCTACATTCACTTCTCAAGATTATGTGCTTACCTCCATAGATCCACTGACACTTTGGGATCAGAAAATGTATTGAAGGGAGCAGAAACCACTCACAGCTGCGATCGGGAGCTTCGCACCAGGACGTGTACCCGCGGGGACGATGACATTGATATTGAGACCTAATGTGAGCGTGTGAGTACGGGAACAAGCGACAACCGGACAACTGACAATCCTCGCTCTGAGGTACGCTCAGTGGCATAGCCATAGGCGCAATGAACGATGCTATCTCCGGCGGAAGCGTAGGAGGTATCGTCGGAAGGTTGATAGTCTGTTGAATGCACTGGTTGCCGAAGGTTGTCGCATTTATTACCCCAGTGTACTTCGCGATCGGTCGTGGTAGCTGCAAACGAAGCTTTCCAACTCTGCAGTTCTCAGAAGTTAGACTACGAGATTATGACAAAAGACGAACGGGGACTGGGCGAAAGGGATTCCGAGAAAAGATGTTGTCACTCCATCGGTTGTACCAATGACGGTCGCGTCGCCTAGCTTGACAGTGGGTGCACCTGCTGAGGCGGAGCCCGAAGATACACAGAGGGCGACGGATGCAAGGAGCGCTACACTCAACATCTTGCCGTCTAGGAGGCAGTCACAAGCCGTGCTATAGCTCTTATATCACAGACGATCACTGGCATCCACATCTGTCAGATTTCCCATCAATTTTTGGAGGACCATGCACATTGTGATCAACTCACTAAACGAGTGAACCAAATTAGCATGCCATTCGAGAAGAGAAGCAGCGTATCGTGGCCGTCGAGTCGAGCCTACAGTCAGCAGGCTGGCGTTCCCACCAGAACACTTTGTAGCCAATAAGTCGAAGGTCCGCGCGGATGCTCTTTGGCAGAAGCTCTCCAATGCGGCCCGGGTTGTGTGATGCCATGCTGGTCATGAAGAACGTACAGCGGAGTGCAGCAGTCCCATGGACGGAAGGGAGGAGCCCCGTCAGTCGTCTCAAACGGATCGTTTGAACAGTTGGCAGCAATTTGTTCTGGCGAAGAGGGCTGTGTCCAGTCCAGGGTCGGCAACACTCTGCGTGGGTTCTGGCGGAGAGGGCTGTGTACAATCCAGGGTCGGCAACACTCTGCACATGCGTCTCTCTGCAACCGCCATAAATTGCGCTCGTGCAGGAACAGCATCAATCAGGATAAGCAGGTGGCGTATCGACAACGAGACTGAGTGTAGTAATGTGCGGCATACGGCGTACTGAAGTACTAAAGCTTGGAGCTTGAAGACCTTTGAAGACTCAGATACATAGCAGTGGCTAGCGGAGAATTAATCAATTATAACGGCGCCCATTTGAACTGAACTTTCGGAATGGTTAGTTATAGACAGTATACTATTCACCGTGACTACTAACATCGCAGGCACAGTAATAGGCGTGAGTGAAGCCAACAGTAGGTGCGGGTTCAAGCTACTGATCGCGATTTGTAGACATAGTACTTATACATGAATCTATCTCAATGTAATCGACCATATCCTACACTGGAGATGTCACCGATACCACAGCCTTAGCTGAACGAGGTCGAATCTTGCACCGAAATTCTTCAGGGCGACTACGGTAACATCAAGTGCTGCAGACACAGCCCTTGAGTATATCATGACTCACGACGTGATGAGATGGGTTGTAAACTTTGCATACAAAGGCATAGGACTGCCATTCTCGCTGATCGGTGGCGAGACCTCAAACACATGCAGGATTGAGGCGCAGACAATGAACAGAGACGCGTCTGCGAGATGACGGCCGGGACATATTCTAAGGTCCAAGCTTGAATAAGCGTCTCCTATCTGCCAGGAGTGGCTCACCTCCGGCCAAAATCAAAGATAAAGGAATACGGATCCATTGTCTCATCGTTCAGTTGACCATCTTTGAGGAAACGGTCGGGATCGAATCGTTCGGGATCAGGGTATGTGGCGGGATCCCGCGAGTATGCCCTGCATGATAGGTGGGTGAGTGTCACTTCCAGCTAAGAATAACGAAAGGTAAATTCACCAGGTGTTCGCTATCACGACTGAGCCCTTCGGGATAAGATACCCATTGTAGACGTCATCCTCCAATGTACAATGTGGAAACCCTGACGATACGACGACATGCCATCGAGCTAGCTCTTTGATGAGAGCATTGAGATACGGCAAGGACTGTCGGTCAGTGAAGTCAGGGAGACGTCCAGGACCGACGACACGATCTAGTTCGGCCTGGGCCTTCTTCTGGGCCTCCGGGTTCATAGCCATCGCGAGGATAAACCCCTGCGTTACAGCGTCTGTCTATATAAAGCATGTAAGCCTGCGGGAGAGAGTCAAACCATCATCGTTTCACTCCACTTACTGTCTCTGCGCCAGCTTGCACAACAGCTTTCAGCTCAGGCGTCCAAGTCCTACTCAATGGTCACGACTTACAGATAAGGTATGCAGCGTCGCAGCTATCGCAGAGCACAACTCCTCTGTCTCAACTGCGGACTTCTCAGATTGCACCTCTTGTTGCAGTAGGTTGGTCAGGATCGATTCCCGGAGAACCCCATTTTGCTTAGAACCGACGTTAGCTCAGACATATTCTCAGCTGGTATTGCGATGTTCACCATGTTGTCCTTCCCCGCTCGGAATATCTTCTGCATGAGCTCGCGAGTATGGGATTTCGCCGCCAGAGCCTGTCAATTGAATCCTGCACCTGTGTTCGCCGCCAGAACCTGTCGTTGGATTCCTGCACCTGGGAACTAAAACGGAACGTATTGGAGGAAGGGAAGGACCTCGAGCAGATACTTGCCAGGAACCGCGAACGCGGCTCCGGTCTCGAGCACCTCTCTCAACATCGACACATACTCGTCGCCCTTGTCCGGCATCTTGAGACCATAAGCGACTTGTAGAGCGGTAGCGGCGAACGCGCTGCAATGACATCTTTGTCAGCTCAGTCACGGTATACGGCAAGGAGACGCACGTTTCGAGATGATGCGAGAATTCGCTCGGACTCTCAATCAGGTTCCGAAGAAGCTCGTGGGCGGCGCGACGCTGCACGTCTTGGTATCGGGCGATAGCTCTTGGGAGGAGTTCCTGATGGAAGATACGTCGGTGCGCACGCCATTTTGACCCATAACTAAAACAGGCAGGCTCCATTCCGTGCAGGCTGTTCTTCGGATGCAGATACAGAGTTGGGACGTTACGAAGAGACGAGACCCGGCAAGGAAATATGCAACTTACAATTCCCCCATGATCAACGCATGCGAGGTCTGTCGGAATAGTTCGCGGACCGCTTCTCAAGGAGGTCGCATGCTGCTTCGTATGAACCGATCACAATTGTATGTTGGCCAAATATCTTTAGGTGAACTATAGGACCTGGGAGACGAGTTTTGAGTAGATGACAGAACAAAGGGAGAGGGATACGTACCATACTGATTGCTTAGCCCAGGAAACCCACGACCGAGATCGGCCCTCGGGAAGTGGAGTAGGTTGCTGATGACAGGCCAGGCCCGAGACCCAGGAGGGAGAGGGGGAGAGCGTGCCCGACGCATCCAGGATACCACAGATAGTATACAGAACAGGCATGTTAACAGCGCAACCAGACTTGAGAGCGATGCTGAGTCAACGTTGTCTAAACGGAGAGGCGTGGGGAGGAAATGAAATCCATTGCAGGGAAGGTGGTGGCGAGACATCCCAGCTGATAGGCGCAAGAAACTCACGGACGAAAGTTTCCCGCTCCGCACTAAGTACTGGAAGAGGGGCCGATAAGATCTGAACGACACAGAAAGGAATAGGAACATCTTCTCATGCTCTCGAGTCTCAGACTTACGAGCCGCGGGAGATTGCAGTAAAATCAACTCCACGGACAGGTGGACGCCGCGGCTCCTCGCCCCTATAAGTAAGTACTTACCTTGGGAGTGGAGTCGAAATCTCTCATGTCGAATAAAGTTCTTTCACATCCCCAAACGATGGTGTTAGGCCGCCGAGCTACTAGAGCTCGACGTGAATCCTGTCCGGCTCCAAGTTGAACCTCGTCTCCTCCAGTGATCCGGTCTGAAGATCGGTCTCACACCGGTTCCGAAGTCTCATGAGGTGGCATGCGCTGCGCAGACTTCCATCGCCATGTTAGTAGCTGGAAGACATCGTGTGAGACCTCGCGACGCCGTGATCAACAGAAGCATACACCTCACAGATTCCAGTACCTCTCACCATACGGCTTCCAGCAGAGAGTTCTACGCATTTGCTGGCTCGATTGCCCTGACGCCATGAAGCTTTAATGAATGCTGCAAGTTGCTGCCGTGGTATGGAGCCGATAGAAGCCCTACTAGTGGTCATTCTGACTTGACTCAGGACCTCACATATGGGATACTCGAAGCAAGGCCTAGATATAATCATGAAGCATCCGGCGTTGCAGAAGTCACTAACGCTATTGCACCGGCAAAGCGAGGTAGAAATCGACAATGAAACGGTTTGGGATGACTAGATATGACATGCTACGTCAACAATCGGTTGAAGATACAGCACTACTGGGGCTTACGATGTGATGAGGTCCCTTGTAAACTTGGCCTCGAGAGGGGTTGGAATGCCGTTCTCGTCGATAGGCGGCCCTATATTGAATACGTGCAGAATCAATGCACACATAATGAATAGAGTTCCATCAGCCAGGTGGCGACCAGGGCATATCCTGTGCATCCAACGAATCAGCGATATCAGCAACTCCTAAACATGATGAGGAAACGCACCGTCTTCCAAACCCGAACACAAAATCGTACGGATCTCTCACCCCGGAATTAGCTTTCCCGTCTCTGAGGAAGCGATCCGGGTTAAACCGTTCAGGATCAGGGTAGACAACGGGATCCCTGGAGTATGCCCTACAAATACGTCAACGTTACATCTCATAATGGCAGTATGGGAGGCATACCATAGGTTGGGAATCAGTATCGCGCCCTTAGGAATCCGTTGCCCTTTATAAACGTCCTCATGAATTGTCGCGTGGGGAAGAGCTATTGGCGCGACTACGTGCCATCTCACGAGCTCCTTAATGAGAGCATTCATGTATGGCAATGACTCCCTGTCTGCAAAGTTGGGTAGGCGATTGTGACCAATCACATCATCAAGTTCTGCTTGTGCCTTCTGCTGTATGTCAGGATGCAGAGCCATCACAAGTAGAAACGCCTGCATAGATGCCTCTGTCTACAGAGTCTCTCAGAGCTGAGTGGATTGGAGCATCAACGGTATAGCTCACTGTCTCTGCTCCGGCTGTCATAAACAAGATGAGCTCCAGAGCAGGGCGGTAAACGTGAACGCTGACTGACCAAGATACATAGACGCTGCGACGCCCTCAAGAACCTTCTCTTTCTCACCCATGGCGTGCTTATCTAGCTCCGAGGCACGTTGCAGAACAGACGCCACTATCGAGTCCCGCACATTTTCCCTCTCCTAGATGGCACAGTACTCAGAAACCGGCGATGATATGACTACGTACATGGTATTCACCGTGTTGTCCTTCGCCGCTCGGAAAAGGCGCGCAACAATATGGGTAAGGCGCGTCCGCGCTGCGATTGCCTCGCGTTTGAATCGCGCACCAGGGAACCAGTCTGGAAGATGCTGCAGCACCGGGATCACCTCGACCAGATATTTTCCTGGGACGGTGAGCACAACTCCGATCTCCAGCAAGTCCCGTACCATGGGAATATACGCATTGTCGCTGCTCAGAATCTCCAGACCGTATGCGATGCGCAGCGCCGTCTTAGCAAACGCTCTGTTCAAAGGCTCAGGCTCCGATACACCGAATAAACACTTGGCTTACAACTCAATGTGTCGCATGAACGCTTCTGGGCTGTGCATCAAGTCCCGTAGGAGTTCGTGCGCGGTCATGCGTTGCATGCCCTGGTGCCGCGTTATCGCATTCGGCAGGAGTTCTTGATGAAAGATGCGCCTGTGCGCACGCCATAGGGGACCATATCTGATGATGGGCATGCTCCACTCCGTGAACGACGTCCTACATTGGGTGTGAGGATGGTCAGTCAGGACGAGGGATACCAGCAGGGAGGGCGGCGCACAGGTCTCCCATGATCAACCGCGGTCTGTCAGAATAAATCGCTGACCGCCTGTCCAACAGGTCGCAAGCAGTCTCGTATGAGCCGACCACGATTGTCGTCTGCCCAAGGACCTTGAGGCAGACCAGATCACCTGGTGTGACGAGTCTGTCATGAGGGCCGGTGTGAGCGCAAAAGGTCGACATAACTTACCGTATTTCGCGCAGAGGTCCCTGCACCCGCGACCTAAGTCATCCCTTGGGAAGTCAAGTGCGTTGCCTAGAATGGGCCATCCTTTTGGGCCGGGAGGGAGGGGAACGCGAGCTGCCCGACTCTTCGAGTAAATCTCCCAAACAATAGCGACAAGAAGAGGAAGGGCCATCCATAGCCATGAAAGATGAGCCTCCATGTTACAAGTGAGTTGCAAAAATGTCGATACAGATGGACGGATAGGAAGAATTGCAAAGCTTTACGAGCAGCGGCGGGTGTGAAGCTCTGAAGCATTGCGTGATGAGGCTACCGACCATCAAGATGTGCATCCTATCATGTGCTTACCCGGAAGCTGTCCTCGCGGAGTCACGAGGATGACATGTCGATTGTGTGGGAGGACACGGTGGTAGTCTTGCAAGAGCATATGTGACTCAGAATTTTTGGTAAGTTCAATCTGAGTCAGAGTGAAGGAATAGGCAAAGGTACGGCGGCCGTCATGTAGGAGAGCACCATGCTAGAATGACAAAATAGAGACTAGTCAGGGAGGAAACGCGGTCTTACTCAACTGCACCTTTCAAGGACTTGGCTTGGAGAGGTGGAGATAGTTAGGAAGCGTACAAGTGAGACATGACCAAAGAAAGCCAGCCTGGATCCATGGGAGAACGCCTATCCACTAGTTCAGAAGTAGCCCCAAATGCCAGATGATCCGATCGCTATCATGGTACCCTGGCCGCCGAGCAGTTCACAGTAAACACGATAATCAGGTAGCACTAATGTAAGGGTGCCGTACGTCAGCTAGACGAGCCACTCACCGTGCTTTTTCTAGAGATGGCGTGGTTCGAGTACCATCAACCTGAGGAAAACCCTCTCCCAGGAATTCGGCATAATTAGTCTGATAGCAAACCTCAATCATCAGATGTCATAGTTAGACAGAGATGCTCCATATGGGCACTTACAACCCAAAACGTTTGAGGACCACTTGAGCGAGAGGTGTGATCCGAGGGTGGGGTAGGAAGGAGGTGCTGGAGTGATACTAGCGAAGAACTGAGCTCTACTTGAAATTGGACTTCACAACTGATACCAACACTCACATATTACACGCTCTTAGGTGACATCGTAAATTTAACATATTGGGGGAAGCTACTGAGCTGCAGGGGAAGAGATCGTGCGCAGCGCGGAACATCAAATCGACAACGGAAGGTATCTCTTACCACAAATGCTCACCATGCTCCCTCACACTGGAGACTTGAGACGAGAGAGAGAGAGAGAGCGAGAGAGAAAACAGCGCGATACCATGCTAGCGCGGGCACCCGAATGGCCGCAGCGCAACGTTACGAACCTTTTGAAATGCAGCTAGATTGGGCAAAAAAAGAAAACGCACGGAACGTATCCCACTGTTGATGCCAACTGCAACGCCACTCGACATGACATCCGGATATCAAAGTACCCTCATCTTTCCAGGTTGACATCGATGCACGCTGCACTGGCACAGCACGAGGCTTGCGAATATTTGGGTCCGATCCATTATCACACGTTGGACATGCGTGCATAATCAACATCGTTTGTTCTCGTCTGTCTTCCGGTTAACCGGTAGTGATATCCACGTTCGCGAAGTCGCTATCTTTCCGGGTGGGGTTTCGGCGTACGAGACAAGTGACATATGCCATAGGATCTGCTGCAGCGCACCAACCGTCAGTCCGAGGTGCTCGCACTTCCGTTCTGAGCAACAATCGAGGCGGGCGGAGTTGCAGTGTACCTTTTGCTTCCATGAGTGTTGCACTGCGTCCACTCTGCTACGGTCAGCAGCCACCGACAGTGAGTGAGCGGGGTCGATCATGAACAAGACTGAGAAGAGTGACAGAAGAACTTCAAGAACTCGGGGCGCACGAATCAGAAGATATACAGCCTCCGCAGCCTGAAAGTGCTACATAGGACAATGAGACAACGATTGTCCCAACCTGGGTGCCACCCCGAAGTAGCACTGCACAGGCTTGCCGTCGGGATCCCATGCAGTATGTACATACCTATCGCGCGTGCGCATGTGCGGAACGGAGACGGGGCGTCTTCAAAGTGACAGGAAGCAAGTACTGTCAGGCCTCAAGTGGTCCGACGTTGGCTATCACATAGAGAACACTCCAACTATTAGATATCAAGAGAGCGTGCACGTGCACTGTGCATTGCAACAAACCCTGCCCGGCTTGTCCGTTTACCATGTCACCGAACGGGCCCAGCATGATCCGCTGCAGTACAATGGGTCCGGACATCTCGGACATGTACAGTGGACATCAGACTGGCACTGTCCAAGTACTGTCCACTGTTAACGTTCACTGACAGTCTGAGCGCTCAGCGAACGTTAACAGCAAACAGCGGAGATCCCGGTGGGATACGATCAAGCCCTCCCGTCCCGTACGCAACTCTGCACCCATGCATGTATAAGTAGTAGTCCTGTGCACCCGAGCAAGACACCAACGTGTACATATCGATATCCACCGACCGGAGACTCGGTGGACGCGATGCATACACGCCGCGCGCTCCGGACCCAACACATGCCCTGTGCACGGCAGACACCGGACTCCAGACTCCTGAGACTCAAAAGGCCACAACTCGAACGTCGCGTTGTACGGGCGATGGGCAACGTGAACGTGTCATAAGAATTGACGAAGCACGGTTGCACAAAGGAATTGAGTGACCATGAGAACAGACCCCGAGGGAGAGTGAGAGAGGGAGCGGACATTGTCGGACAAACTCGGACCACATGGAGCGCGCGGCCATCCTTCGCGCTTTGGGAATCGACGTCTGGACCATCGAAGTTCGCTATCTTCACTGGTCTTCAGCTTCCCGGGCAGTGCTCACTAGTCACTAGTCACTGCTGAGTGGTCCCCGGTGCACAGTCCAGACTCTCCAAATCCCCGATCCAGAACACAGAGTCCAGAGCCAGAGTTCCCGATGACATATGGGCCATGGCACTTCTCACAGCATCGAGAATTGTGTCCAACAAACCCAACTTGCTGCGGCTTCAGCTTCAGCTTCGAGCTTCATGTTCCCAGCAATTCCAACAAACAGTCAACGTGAGTCAACGAACGGGCCATCGCTACGCATAGGCTCAAGGCTAGGCTATCAGGTCATCTGTATCAGGTCATCATCATGCATCAAGTGGCTCAAAACCGAGCCCGATCTTTCCTCCTCAGGCTGCAGGCAGGCCTAGCCTGATCTACATAGGCGTCTTCCCCAGACCCCATCCCACTGTGCATGTGCATCTCAGGTTCATATATGTATGTACATATGTGTCAACAGTGTTGTAACAGGCGAGACCGGGACCTCTACGGCCAACTTCCAACGACCAGACACAGACTCAGACTCGAAACATTAATCGTCACTGCACGTGCACGTGAAACGACCCTCAATGACCTCAGGTTCGAAGACGGGTCGAGCTCAGGCTCCTCCTGGTCTCCACGCCCGAGGCTATCACTCTCAACAGATCATGCGTTCCAGCATCCCTTATTACTCACTGATACCGATACTGATGCTGATGACATCATCGCATTCGCGTCCGTACGCGTATCCGAGCAAATAACAATGGCGTGTATGTGTGTGGGGAAGGGGGGCGGGCGTGCATGCGACATTCATTCGTATGTAGGACCCGGAGGAGCAGCAAGTGAGCAAGTGATGGGTACGTACGTATGCGTATGCGTATACAGCGTACATACAGCGTGAGCAATAGATATGTTGTACAATGTACACGTACGCGTGCACTGTCGATATGGGCAAGCGCGAGCTCGGACAGGCTCAGGGTCCATGGGCGTGACGACGCGGACGAGAGGAGGGCGGGGGGAGTGAGAGAGAGGGGTAGGGGGTGGGGAACGTACAACGGTCGGGCATAACAGGGGGAGTGGGGGAGTGAGATGGAGGCTTGGAAAGATGCGTAGTAGCGGCCGAGACGAACGGGTGGACGACAATAGTAATACACGCCGGGCCGAGAGCAGAAGAGCAATAATACGCGCCGTCGCACGAGAGAGAGATATGTGCTGATACTGATGGGAGTGCGAACCGTGATGCACTGTAATGGAGTGATGATGTTCGAGCAACAGGGTGACGAGAAGCCGGCTTTAGTGTATGTAGCCTGTAAGTATATGTAGGGATGGTACAAGGGTCGATTAGTGGGTGCTGTACATGGGCAGGGCAATAGTGAGCGCGAAACAACAGGTGGAGTGTATTAAGGAGAGGTGTTAGAGAAGTGTTACCGAATAATAGCACATAGTCACATAGGTACCATAGGCCCCGGATCGCAAAACGAGCATCAAGTGCTCGTCCGAGTCGACCCGCAGGCATTGCGAAGGAGAGGTCGAGCGACGTGGGGGCCCTGCGCATAGATGCACGACAGCACGCAGACGTCATACATAACAGCATGGTGTGCAGAGGACACCCGCGGTCGTCGCCATGTTTAATTGTCGCGAGACGAAACGCGATCATGAGATCTCGACGAAACTGCGCCAGCTGCGCGCCGCCCCCTCGTCGTCCCGAAAGTCGATGAAGTTCGTCAGCGGCGAGAGCAGGCTCTCAATCGTCCCCCTGCGGCTCCTGTTCCTCTTCGAGTTTGGGGTTGACGACGACCGCTTCTGCGACGCAGGCGCTGATGACGGCATGACCACATCTTCCTCTTCTTGCAGGACGTCGAGCAGACTTGGCTGGTCCACCGCAGCAGGGGCGGACGTGGGGGTGGCGGGTGGTGGGGAGAGAGGCACATCGTTCTCGTCAACGTCAACGTCTTCTTCGTCATCGCTCATGCTCATGAAGTTGCTCGGACGCGAGCGATGGCGGTGCTTCTGAGCAACGCGGCCCTCCAAGGCAGCGAGAGCTGCAGAGCGGTTCACCTGGCGCGTCCTGAACGATACCGTTGAGCGCATAGAAGGTCGCTGGTGGAGAGAGCTGGTCGCGGGTGCTGACCGAGGGGGCTCCTCGAACATGGAAGAAAACGGGGAGGTCGCAGAAGGCGACATGGGGGGCGAGAATGCGAAGTAGGAGCGCTCGATGGGGGAGAGGAGAGGAGAGATGGGGGAAACCACCGACGGCTCAGAGTGCACTGAGCGATGGCCGGAAAACGGTGAACCACTTGAGCTTGCGAGGGGCGAAAGGCATGTGGAGAGGGTGATAGTGAGATCAGCCGGGCGCGCGCGGCGGAGAGGAACATCAGGCAGCTGGGATGAGGGAGCCGGTTTCGCGCCAGGGAGGCCTTCGCGAGACGAATGGCGCACGAGGCTTTTGCGAGGAAGGGCAGCAGGCCCGAGCTGGGAAAAGGAGGCGAAGGGCATGGGAGGTCTGCTGTATGAGATTAGCAAGCGATGTTGAACCTGGAAGGATGACAGGACGTACGACATGGGAATGACCGCGGTGGGGGAACCGGGAGCAGAACGACCAAAGTGGGTGGTCGCGCGAGTCGTTATGGTATCCTTCCGCCTAAGACTCATGGAGCGCATCGAGTGGCTCTCGGCAAGATCGAGGGAGAGAAAGGAATTGCCGACCTCGACGCGTCGGCGGCGGCGGGGCATGAAGGTGAAGAAGACCGCGTCGTCTTCTGAGGGGGACAAGGACACGGTCTCATCGATGCTATCCAGGCTGGCGTCAACGGGGAGGCTTTCTCGGGGTTCCTTCTGACCCTTCTGGAGGAGTTCGAGTGAGGAGTGCCGTGAGGAGGAAGGGGTGTTGCTCTCTGAGAGCAGCCCAGAAGTGAAAAGCGGGGAATACTGAGCAAACATGGTAGTAGAGAGAGGAGGTATGGAGTACAGGGTCGTAAAGGAGTCGTCGACGTCGTCGAAGGCGGCCAGGACGACGAGAAGGGGGAGGGCGGGCGAGGGGGATGGGGAGCCGAGGGGCGGTTATTATATGCGTGCTGCACGCGTTTTGACCGGGCTCGTTTTTCCACCATCGGCTACACGTGGCTGCTTAGCTCCGGCAAGATCACGATCGGGTCACCCTGACGCCCAAACATGATTCACACCCCGTCACCCTTCACACCGACCACCGGGTCAGACGCCCGAGTGCAGTTGATCGCCGCCATCTCTGTTCTTGACTGCGATCGGGGCGTACATGTACATGCTCTCTTGTATTTCGCAAGAGACTCCCGCCATGCCGACCACCATTCTCATCCAATGCTTTTAAATGAACGACGAAGGTCTGTTCGAAACGCTCACAGTGTAGGTGGAAAAGACATGAGAGTGCCAACCTGTCCGCTATCCGTGCCACAATCATACATCTAGCCTCTTATGGCCGCCCTGTTCGGTGCGTCGGTCCACCAGTACTGTCAACCATCCAGTTCGACTCCGGACTGCGCCCCGAATGTCTAGACTCTACCTACCCTCAATGGCACGCTACCACACGCGACGTGCTATCGCACAGCACAAGTATTGAGCTCCGAGCACGAGTAACTTGATGTACACTATCAGACCTATTCATCCTCATGTTCAGTACAAAGGTGTCCTCATCTTCGCGGCACACAGAATCCATCGCATTCGAATGTTCCCATCGCACCGCGACCCCATCTCAACACTCGTACACACGCCCCTCCGCGGTGGCACAGCTGCGGGTGTTATACCGCTGTGCCACTGCTAAATGTCCGTCAGGAACGCGCTTTTTTGTCTCGCCGTTGTCCTCTCCGGTGCGAAGTCCTCCCGCGACGAGCGATAATCACACCTATCAGCTGTCGACCGTCTCTGTTACCCTGCTTATTGTCATCCGAGGCGCACGTAGGAACGCACATGTGTGTGCACATGCCGATCCAGCTCAGAAGCTCGCCCGGACGCGCGCCACAAGCATGTTCGTCTCCAAGCCTGTCTCTTCTTCCGCTTTCTTTCCGTCCAACGCCCGCATTTGCTCCCATCCGGCTGCCTTCCATTGCGCCCAGCATTGCACCACCGCTCGCATCTCCCCTTCTCTGGTATAACTCTCTCGTGCCACACTCAAAGCCGTTCACAACGACGCCCGGATTGGTCGACTTCTGTCCCAAAACGGATGAACGTCGGCCGAGCGCCTGCCATTGATACAAGGTAGTGACAGGTCGCGACCCGGCTTTGCTTGTGGGACCTCGTTATTATATTCGCGCTCGAGCTTCTGCAGCGCCCAGAACGATCTACAGTACATCCTCACATGGCCAGTTCTCCTATTGCAGCGCCGGGTAGAGTTCTTATCAGCAGACCTGAACCTCTCCGACTATGATGACGAGACAGCGGAGAGATATCAATATCGATGCCCAGAGCACCTATGGCGCCACTATGGAAGAGGAAGAGTAGGAATAGAACTCAACTGCGCGAGATGTCGATGACTCGGCGTAACCGAAACTGTTGTACGCTGTGTTACCATATACCTTAACTGTGCATCTTATGGCATCAATTCGAAGAGGCTATCATTCAGCCAGGGCATGGGCCATCCCCTTCGATCCACGGTGTTCACAAATGTACATAGCACAAATCACTCGCACAACTACTATACATGTTTCGCTCGGCGCATCTTGCTCGCCAGGCTGTAACACTGACTTTCCCCACTGCCCATCATCTGTGTTGCTCTACAGCGAACAATACAGTGAATACAATAGAGTCACGGTCTCGTGCTATAGGTCAGTTACATAGTAGGCGCGATCGTAGTTAGCCTACCTGATTGCGAGATGTGCACGCTCGTTGGGTTAACATACTCATGTCTCCCTCACCACCGCCATCGCCTGCATACACGGTCAACGTGGGCTCCTAAGAAATACTCAAGAGCTCTGATCTTCATGATTTCGCGAGAACAGTCTTAAGTGATTCTTGTGCGGATACCCTTGAGAGCGTCGTAAGAGCATCGCTTCATAGGAACGTCTTAAGATCAGTTCTTCAGAAAATCTCAAGGGCGGTTGACGTCGGAAGCGAGCACTGCGCTTCCCCCTGTTTGTTCCCGTGCGCTTGGTAAGCATGCAATAACGCTCGTGATGGTGATGGCGAAAAACATAGCATTCATCTACATGACAACGACAAGTAACTAGAAGGCTACTAATACCGAGACCATACTGCATAGACTCCAACCATCGTCGCCAATTACCTACGACGCTATCGCTGAGCTATACAGGTTGTCAAGTTGTCATCCATGTGCACGAGCAGTCAACGACAAACACACCATAGACCCGGCTGGGGCTTATCTCCCATAATTGAGAGTCGAAGTTGTGAGTTTCATGCTGGTCGCCGCTAGGCTGACGACCGTGGAATGTGGTGGGCGTGCGAGACGGGTGAGCTCCACCAGACTGGGTTGGGTATGAGAGGTTCAAATGACGAGAGGAACCGGGGGTCGTCATCGGGAGAATATGCAGTCTGGGGACCGAATGCTCCATGTTGGCATGGGATGCTTCAGCGTTCAACATGATGTTTGACAGACGAGGTAGCTGGCGCTGCGGCAGGCCTGACGTTTCAGGGCCAATGGAGCTGAACGTGCTGATGAGAGGTAGACCACTGGAGAACGACGGGGCCATGGTTGAAGAGATAGCCGGAAGTGATGAATGGGCCGGGGCAGAGGCCGGAGATGGGGTAACTGGGGAGAAGAAAGGTGCGGATGAGTGGGTTGGCGAATCAGACCGGGGAGTCAGAACGGGCGACTGCTGGTCACCGGAACCATCGACTGAGTTGTCGACATCAACGGACATCGACACACTCTGTGGAAACTGGGGCACGTCAGTGAGCCTGTCCGAAGGAAACAGAAGGCGCTCCTCTCGCAGGCAGAGCTCAATGAACCTGTCATGGACCCGACAAAGACAACAATCAACGGCGAATATAAGTGGAATACTGGCTGACAATGCACCTTGCCCACTCTGAGGTGGTGTACACGTTACCCCACTCCTCCCGCTTCTGCCCATGCCAGCCCTCGAACGCTGCCCAAAAGTGCGAGTTCGTACGTGCACGGCGCCGCTTCTTACCAGTCTCGGTCTCGGCATCTTCGTATTCTTGCTCCTCGGCACGAGCGACAAGGTCAGGATTGTCTCGCATGAAGTGACGCTATGCTCTCGAGGATCAGAGCGAACGACTACGGCTGAACCACGTGAGACGCACCAGGATGGCCACATGGAAGACGCGTTGCACATCCTCCTCGGCAGTATCTACGAACTTGCGTAAGACACCACGGATACACTCCGTCAACCCACATTTCTTCTTGGGATCGAACACTGTGTCTCGGAGCTGTTGAAGAAGGGACATGAGCTCCATGAGGTGTAAACACAAGTACGGATACTAAGTAACACGCACATAACCACGGTATATGTTGCGGCAGTACGACGACTGCCGGCGGAGGATTGTCAAGACTGTCCGTGTGTTCTGCGTCGATTTCCACACGTCTACGAATGATGGATAGGCCTCGATGTCCTTGAGCCGATCCTGTTCCGATATGAGTCTGCTGAACGGTGCATAGAAAAGATACGTACCAAGGCCTCGTCAGCATAGTCATAATTGACCCGATTGCCCTCAACAACCATGGTCTTGCAGAGGAGGGAGATGTCACTCTAGTCAAAGGGAAGGCAATGAGCCTCATGCAGGCCATAGACTTCGACACTCACCAGTTGATCGTGTGAAAGTGTGAAGGAGCGAGCAAGGTGCGCTCCGACCGTCTGGACTTCGGCCTTGACCTCATTATTCTGCTCGCGGAGCTGCTCATACAGCTGCATCGTCTTGAAAATTGTTGCCTGCTGATAGATAGTGACCCGCCAGTGAGCCGTAGGCAGGTCACTCGTGACCGACTGTAGCATAGTATGAGTGGATATTGACTAAGGCGGTGAGTGACATGTTAAATAAGTAGACTACCTTGCGGAAATCATGGAGTTCATGACGGTACTTGACACCGAGCTGCATAGTGTTCGCCACCTTGTCGACGTAAAGTTCAATGTCACCTATGTTCATGGCAACGTTAGAACTAGCTTGAGAGCCGACATCTGGTCCTGAGCACGGCATAGCAACTACGGTTGCTTGACCATGAGACTCTGCCCCACATGCAGAAGGGCGGTCCATGGTCAAACAACCGTTGTTTCTAGATCGCACAACTGGAGGAGGACCAGACATGTTCGAGCAGCAAGAGGTGACAAAGCAGCACTCCCCATCTCTGCTGCACTTATATATTGTTCATGAAGGCCACAATACATGTTGTTATCGCAAAGTTGGGCCTTCACAATCAGAGATCTGAACATGTCGGAAACAAACTCACCTCGAGGATCAGCACTGAGGAGCTAGCAATTTAATAATAATGATGCATGGATGCGTGTTGATGGAGTATCATGCACTAGGAGAGTCACAGGGCCTCTTCCGGCGCAGAAGCAGGAGGCTGAAGTGAGACCACCCTGGGAGGTCTGCACGTCCTGGGGTTGGTGCATCGTGGTGGTGTGAGACAAGGGTACGTGGCAGTTGAGCGCCCAGAGCGTCACAATGCAGAGAATGACCATTTCATGACAACAACAGTATGTACTTATGGTGCTACTTGCCAGTTCCTATGATGAGAAGTAAGGATGACATTCCTGCGCAATGAATCTGCAGTTGAAGAAAGGTCTCGGTGAGATACATTGGCAGCCTCGCCCACTCTGACTCCACTGGAAGCTCCCTGAGCTCGTGTGCTGCATGGTGTAGATGAACTCCGAGACCGAGGAGCTGGTCTTGCAGGCCCAGTGCTCCCTTGCATGGCTGCTGCAGATTGATGATCATGAAGCTTGGGAGCCTGGGTTTTTGTTTGCCTAGTCTGTATCTCCCGCCTGACTGCCTCGAGGATGATGTCGGTGCGTGGTGCAGAGGCCGGGAGGGGGGGATAATGTGCAGAGATCAAGGATGAGTTGCGCATCTGCCCTATATTCAGGATGAAGGCCTCGCCTTGATGTCTTACCCGGAGTTCCCGCTGACTGGTCGCCTCACGTTCCTGCAGGACCACACGGGTTTGTTCCAGAGGACATGCACCAGTTACGCAGTCATGCTGGACATTAACAGTGCATAGAACATCCTGATAAAATCAAGTGATTGGCACAATGCTGCAGTAATGCACTATCCAGAAGAGGCTGATAAGACGCACCACAGCACTGACTAAGGCAAATGCCGGAGATGGTGCAATACGTGGCATCCCATAGTGAGCGTGACGTTCTCCAACCACCCATTGCTCGACCAAGACGAGATCAGCCTTGCCCAGGTGCTCATTTGTTGAATGCATCACTTGAATGATCTCACAGACGCGACCGATACTAGTGGGACAAGTGGAAAGAGAGCCGGATGAATGCCTCATGTTCCAGAGGATCCACGAGGAACCGTCCCCCACACACCAGTCACCATCGTGTGTGTGCATCCGCTCGGCTGTGCGATAATGCTGGTTGGATGCCCCTGCACTGGTACCTCCGAATGGAGCATGAAACCCAACCCGCGCAGAGTATGTATCAGCCCAGGATAAAGGGTGGCTTAGCTTGTGTACACCTCCTGCACAGTCGCCAAAGCGGATGGTCAGTTCTTGTGCCTCATAAAGTGATAGTACATCGACCACCACCTTTGCTATCCCCACACTGGTTAACCGGGTCAAACTGCATCATCCCAAGGATCTTGTCACCAAAAGCATGAACAGACAAAAGGTCCAGGGCATCCGACCGTGCATGACGCCATTTGATCTGGTAAGAAGTGCCTTGAAGGTGGCGCATGCGTATCAGCCACGGTGAACGTGATGGTACTGCCTGTACGTGCATGTTGTCATCGTATGATTCATCCTGACGTCCGGAGACCACACGAGGCATGTGAAAGAAACCACCACTGAGCAAATGACGGATACGATTCTGAGCAGCCATGCCTGAAGCAATGTCACGAGATGGGGCACGGTGGTTGCTGTGTATGCTATGGGAACGTATGACAGCATTGAAAGACTCAAAGCCTTCGGTGGCAAAGAGCATTGGAGGTCCAAAACGTCGAACATGGTCAGGAAGATGCAGGATAATGTGAAACTTGGGTTTGTTAAACCAACGGGGCGTTACTGTGCATGTCGCTTCCAAGAAATGATCGATTGCCTTCCGCATTAGTGTCTGCGCTCCGAATCAATGATATGAGGAAATCTGCATGTCCAGGGTACATACCAGATGCTGTGGTAAATTCTCTATCTCGGGCTGCCAGACCAGCGGCACCAGACGAGACAGTGCAGTCCATACTTGGATCAGCTCATCAGGGATGCTATCGAAGCCATGGAGCACGAAGGGTGCTGCTTGTGCCACAGCGCGGAAGTCACGACCAACGAGCGACTTCGCATAAGTCACCAGAGTATTCCCCGGCAAGGGCGGAATACCTAGCCCTTTGACGTCAAACGAGGAGAGGCGAGCAATGAGTGTTGTCTTCTCAGCATCCTTCAGACGCGAGACTGTATCCCTCCAGAGGTACTTAACAAATCCGAGGAGAATGACGTGGAGAATCTCAACAGGGGTGTCAGTGTGAGGATCAAAGTCTATAGAATCATGTATTAGTTGGTTGTGCAGAAACGCTAAAGCTAAGCCCATAAAGATACAGCACCATGAATGCGCCAGACAGGGCTTACAGCAGCGTCTCCAGCATGCGGTATCTTCCTGAGATATTCAGCAACATTAGCCTCCTTCTCCGGGATAGATTGGCCTCGTGCAGTCGTAAAAGAGAATAGTTTCGCTAAGAAGTGTGACTGGAATGTGTCCTTGAGACCTGATGCTGTCCGGTCGCGAAGAACTTTCGCTTGCCCGCCTATCTTCTGTGCGTCACAAAATTGCGACCGCAGCTGCTGCAAGGTGTCCGTACGCGATCGAAGACGTCCAATCTAGTAGAACAACGGTTCCGAGTCAGCACTCAGATTAATAAGATCTGGCATATGGGTCTGGCCGTCTGATACCCATATAGACACAACGCACCGACATGAAGCGATGAATCCGCTCTACCATCTCAGACATTGTCTCTGTTCTCTTCTTGCGGGTCAATCTATTTGCGGATATTTTGGGTCTGGACTCCAAGTCTGATTGCTTGCCATCACCTGAGGTTGCGTCGGACAGAACGGATGTTGTATCCTCGTTGAGGACACCTGTCGGTATGTCGCCTTGGTTTGTCTCTGCTGATTCCGCTGGCCCTTTCGAGACCCAACAGGTGCGACAGAAAAACTTGCCTGCCAGCCCTACATGACAAGCAAACTCACTCTGCATTGGGTTATCGCCGAGCATGGCAAGCACCGAAGGTACAACAAGCACCATCTCTCGCAGCACACAGTCATACGCCCATATGCCTGTTGACTGGCAGTCCCTGCAATGTTCACCTCATTAGTCATTCTATCATTGACCGTGCCATCATATCTCGTACCGCAGTTGTTCAACGATGCCATCTAGCATCTCGAGCGGAGGCGCAAGGTTAGAGGTTGACAGAAAGTGGATGTTGAATTCATGATGGACAAGACGTCGAGGTAGACCGGCGGCGGTAAAGAGAAATGAGTTGTGCTTATTCCACTTCTTTGATAAATTTCCTGAGGTGTCGTCACAGTACAGCCACATCGGGAATGCCAGTACTCGATGTCCCCCCGCAAGTCGACGCCAACGGTTACCTTCTTGGGGGTCTGTGTGTTTCCAGGGATTAACTCCTCCTCCGGGAGCATCCTGAATCCCTGTTAGAACAGCAATCAGAAACATCACTACCGTGCAAGGCAGGACATCATGACTCGCCGATGATGTTACGTGGATCAGGTAAGTTGTAGTGTTGAGCAGTGTCCACTAGGGCGGTGAAGGGCAGTATGAACTGCGCGATGTTCACCTCAAGTCTTGCATACTCTTGGACAACCCAGCCTTGTTGCTCCATCAGCGGAACCATTGTCCATGCCTCGGCGAAGGTCTCTGGACCACGTGTGAAGAAGCGAAACGGTACACATACGCGACGGTCGTGGAGGAGGGCAGGCTCGTACACATAATAATCATGATGTCCAACTCGTACCATCGGCGAAGCGAGGTTAGGATCGAGCTCGGAGCGCCATCTGGCTGCCTGCCAAGCTTCGGATAGTCGCGGGCCTGCATCCTCAGGGAGACAACGAAGATGTGGCCGCACTCGAGGATTGGCCATCTCCTACAGATCGTCGACATTAGTCGTTAGCATGGTCACGAAGAATTGAATCACTACCTGCGCTATAATAGCCGCTAAGTCATTCACGTAGTAGATGTGGCCCATGGCGCCCTGATATCGGATACTTTGGACGCCTAGCAACTGCTGCAGAACCTTCTCGACACGATCAACTTCATACGTGGTTGGAACATCCTTCACTCCGAGCACAAGTAGAGCCCAATGGATGACGGAGTTCTGCCTGTCAGAGAACGCACAGCGTGGTATGTGCCGCAGGATGTCAAGAACGCATGTCTAATCATGAGGGCAGTAAGTAAGGCAACGGACTTCATGACTCATGGACTCGCCTCCTTGTCCGGCCAGGGAAACCATGGCTTATCTTCGTCGGACACCAAGCGCTGGCCATGGGTGCGTCTTCGATGCTCAAGCGGGGTATCTGTAACACAAGTCCACACTGATTAGCACCACGACGACTGCACGAGATATCGCACAAGAGCCTGACTGGTATTGGTGCCCAATATCTGTCCAGGAAGTTCTGGCTCGCATCCCTGGTCTTCCTGGTCTTCTGGCCCATCCTCATCTTCGTCCGAGCTGTTGTTCAAGTCAAAGTCACCAGGTTGCGCAAGATAGGCTGCAAGGCGAGTGGAAATCTGAGCAATGACTCTGTCCTCGGGATTGTTAGGCGTAAATGGCACAGACGCGGACCCAACCGCTTCCCAGTCAACAAAGTGATCGTTACTGCTAGCTGAGGGCACTGCTTCCATGGACTCCTGCAAGACGTCCCAAAGCGCCGATCGTACGTCAATGTCTGGGGCGTGCATATCAGGAATGGCGCGGAGCGCACTGCGATCCCGACGCTCCTTCACTTTTTCTTTGTGCCGTTTGCTCTCCTCGTGGCGTTTGAGCTGCTTGCTGAGAAACGGTGCCGCATTGTTGCAGACCGTGCATGCGAAGTACCCACGGTACTCGCCCTCTAGCGGCTGCCAAACTAACAGCAAAGATCACGGAGAGGTTATCGTCACGTTGTCAGATCTGAAGGAGCCCACTCACATTCAGCGTGCTGTGTCGGGAACTTTCCTTTACCGCTGAACGCAACTGCCATATTGGAGCTTGACGGTTGAGGCACTAGTTATAAATTGCACCTGTTAGTACCAGTGTCACGCCGTCGAAGAATGAAGTCACTTCTACCTTGGGACGTCCGGGCACCACCTGGTATTCGCATTCGCAAACAGAGGCTAGCACCATCTCCGATGCCAATTTCCCCCAAGCTCATTTGTTCTGGTAGAGGGGCCCAGGAAGTCGGTGGATATATGAGGTATGGCTGGATATGTTTGGCTCTGTCTGGAATCAGCCGACGCAGGCGTAGCAACCGCAGAACGTCGGCGACGGTTTCTTGCTCGCTGACATCTACACAAGCAAATCAATTATATCTGAGCTGTATAATATCTAGAGAGAAAGTACTCACATAGAACCACGGTCTTTGACGAGATACCAGAGACTAGCACGTTGAATCGAGCGGGTTGGTCAATGTTACTTGTTGCCGGGTGAAATTTGAGTTGTCGAGCCTGCGCGAGAAAGTTGCCTACAGAATGCTGCTTATCGCACTTTTGTTTCGCGGCCAGATGCATGCGGGAGCCCGATAGAGGCTGTAAACCAACTCCTAGAATGGCAATGAGAGCCGTTTTCACATAGCAGTACTAGTAATAGCGGTGAACGTACCGAGAAATAAACTGTGACAGAAGGTACAGAAGTACAACAAGCTATGCCAAAGCGGGATATATTTAAGCTCATATGGGTGGCGACAAACTAGAGCCCGTAGGAGGAATCCAGAGACGAGGTACGAGAGCACCATGACCAGGCAGAGGACAAGGACCGAGCCAGCTTGTTGCTGTAAGGACGAGGCATGGTCTTGGACGCGACGATATCGAGTGCGCCATAGCCTCCGACGTAGAAAGCGCTGCTTGATTAATATATACCGATGTGTGATCGAGCGTGAACGTTGTCGTTGAAGTCTGGCACACATGACGGCGAGAGTAAACGAAGGGCGAGCGTCTCTGGCTCGCAGAGGGACCGTTTCCTTCACCAATGACGACCTCTTGTTAACCACAATGCGTATGAACTACTTGTGAAGCCATATGGCATTGCTAGCATTCCTGAAACGGGGGTATGGACAATGTATGTGATTACCACTACTATACTACCCACACTGACAGACACTTCGTCCGAGTGACTCGAGATGTGATCCTCTTCGGATGCAACTGATTGGGTGGTTTGTCAGGGAGCTCTTCACCCCACAGACATTCTCAGACAAAGCCCTACCTTATACCTCTTGTACAGTGAGCAGGTCTGCAAATGCATATGGGACAGCAATATGCCCGGCGAAACGGGCAGCCTGTGTGACGGCTATCGACTATCGGCGCTTGTAGTGCTTAATACTCTTCTCAAACTTCGTTTTCGCGGCCGTCCATGCTTGCCGAACAAGCGATCTCAAAGATTACTCAAACACCCTTAAGAGTTATCTAAGTCCATCCGGTCTTAAGAGGGGACCATGTTGCTCTTAACGATCTCTTAGGGAGCTGCTCTTAAGGGTATCCGTGTTCGGCGTCAAAGCCTCGGTTCACAGAACTCACTCAAAACGGCTTTTGGGCGTGTAGTCCGCGCAGCATTCGCATGACAGAATATTAATGAGTAAGCAAGTATGGTGGTGCGCGCTCACACCTGCTCGCAGGACCAGACAGGACCCAGCCGACCCGGCGGAAGCAAATCCCACACCCTGCTCGCTCGACGCCCAAATCAGGCAGGTCTCCACCACCAGGTTGCGAAACACGATCGAACCGAAATCAAATTGCCCTGTTGTCGCGTTGCTGCCTTCCCTTCCCCCCTCCGCGCGTCACTGGTGTGCCACCAACACCAGCCAACGCCATCCCGCCGGCGGAACTCATGATGCATGATGGCGCGTGATGCGGCCCCTTGGACCTGCGCAGCGTCCTTGACGGCGGTCTCGGATTATCGTGCCGGGGAAGGCACTTCGGCACTTGGCTGAGCACTTGGGGTCGGGCGAGGGGTCCTCAGCGGGTGTTTGGGACGTAAGAAATCTTCCGGCATCGACGTCCGGCGGAGTGAAGACTGCGAGCTATACTTACTGTAAGACACCATCGGCGGGTGGCGGCGCGTCACGCGCAAGAGAGACGGAGGCCAAGTCTAAGAGCCGTACGCGTCGGGTCGCACGCAACATCATCATGTCGCGATGTGCGGGCCTCCTCCCAGTCCCCCTCGAGGCATCACGCATCACGCGTCACGACTTTGCCCGCCACGTCCTCCTCTTGCCGATTTGTCTCTGTACGTACCTCTTGACGACCCCGCAGGTGATACATGCACTCTCCAATGCATCCTTGTCAACTCAAAACGGTTCGTGCACCCGGGATCCCAGGCTCAGGGTGGTGCGTGCGTTCGGCGAGGCTCGCGAAATCAGGGTGAGAGCTCGTTTTCAATGTCGGGGTTAACATTGAGCGGAGGTGGACGACAGCAGGCGCGCGTGCGCAGCCCGTCTTCGGAATGAAATTCAATGAATCTTTGTCGCGACGCTTACCGTCGCCTCCGCGCCTTTGCCAGCACACGCGTAGGACACGTTGTAGGCGACCATGGCCATATGCCCGCGGCTCTGACACGCTTTCTCGCCGTCGGATCCCTCACCCGACACCGGGTTTCCCTATAACAACACGTCGAGACAAGCTCATGCTCTCGGCCAGCTCTCGGAACTTGTCCGTCCTTTTGTCTTCTGTCTGCCTCCCTCTTCGAGTCGAAGATCGCCGTGTGCCGCAGTGCGCGTGTTTCATGATCAGGCTCCAGCGTCTTCCGGGCCCAGCCGTTGGTTGACTTGTCATACATATCATTTCCTCACAGGGCAAGGCTCTAGCGACAATTTTCATCCGCACCTTGCTCGCACCGGACGCCCCGATGCGCACCGGATCATGGATTAGCGTGAGTGCTGCGCTACTGCTTGGTGACCCTCCTCTATTAGCCTCTCGTAGCCGTTTGTTGTCAGGGGAGGGCAATATACGACCAAAGTACGGGCTGATGGAGAAGGAGAGGTGGGTACATACATATGTGGCTCATGCATTACGATCACGCCTTGTTATGGAAAGAGAGCTTCACGGGTTGACGGGGGAGCAGGTACGTGCGTTGATGTTTCTGTGTTCTGCCCCGTTGAGAGCGGAAGCGGTCAACCCTACTTGGTCTGACAGACAGAGTATATGACGGACTGTGTTCCGGAGTGAACGTCCCTGCGGGCGATATGCAGTCTTAAGCTTGTCCGTTTTGTTTCCCTGTAGTATGACGTCGGGCGGTCAATGTCTGCGCTAGGCGACTGCTCCCTTCCTAAACACAGGTAGGCGGGGTGCTCTTTTGGATGTAGGCTCGCCCATGCAGGGTTTGATACACTAATACTTATCTCAGTGCCATCATGCTACCAGAACACTCGCTGACACCGTGACTGTATTCTAATGCTTATCGCTTCCGGTCCTCCCACAGAATTTTCACCCTTTGAATTCATTCTCACCATGGCGCAACTGATCTATAGTCCAGAAGGGGTGACGCCCGTGTTGCCAGTGGGAATGCATCGTAATCGATAACGTGCAGCCCAAACAGCGGGCACTGGCAGGTCTCAGATTTTTACCAAACAAAAGCTGTTGAGAAGGCATGACTACAGTCTACTGGTTACCTTTTCTCTCGCACGTGACACAGGTGAGGAAAAGGCGTCGAGAAGGTGGGTCTTCAGGAGAACAGGTGTTCACTAGGCGCGCCTACCCTTTGGTGAAAACGCTGCGCTTGCCTGTCGTGCCATTGCACCTCCCTGGCATCAATGCCGTCTCGAGCTCGAAAGGATCTATGACAGCCGTGGTCAGGGACCCCTATAAATGCGAAGCGCAAGTTTCACGATGACGGACCGCGATGCGCCCGCCTATATTCTCTATACGTCATTGGACGACACTTTCTCGTAAGTTTGTCAAGTCCATGTCAGCGCACATCGCTGTATATATCAGGTATGTTGCGCTTTATCGCAAGGGAGATGCATTCACTGACATGCACATTATCAGATTTCTCAAGACCTGTCTCTCCACTTCAGTACAAGATTTGCTGTGTTCACGTTCGTTTTGGTTGGCCTCACGGTGTGTTTTGATTACCGTTTGGGTTCATAATACAGTGCTAGTAGAACATGACTCTCAGCATTACAGGGTTGTTCGATGTGACCAAGACTGCACTGTAATTCAATGGAAATCTACTTACCCCCTAGCGCGCGCTCACTAGACTACGCCGCGCGCTGTCCCGGTGCGACTAACTCCGCCCCTGACCACATATGTCAGATGGAGCGCCGCGCGCCAGTGCGTATGTGTGTACTGGGGGATCTGCGTGCAGATCTGCCTATGTATATACTATAGGCTTCAGGAATCATTGGGAACACATCATCAACGGACACGCACACCCGACTACGTTACAGTACATTGACAGTAACCACTGCAGCCGCGCGCTCTGGTCCCGAGGTCAATCTGAAGAACGAGGGAACCAGGCGAGCAGTCTTCGTCCGGCGGCTTCTGTGGTCCGGACGCGACGTTGCGCGACAGCGGGCATGATGCATATCCTTCATGAGGAGTGCGACATGGCACGATCCGTGGACCTCGGCGCTCCCATGCAGTGTTGTATGGTTCTCCGAATTCACGCCTGCGTCTGCAGTGTCTCACTGCTTCTCTGTCCGCGGGCGTCGCAGCCTCGGCCCTCGTGGACGAATGAACGCCGAGTCTCGAGGGAGTTCGGAGTGGCTGTAAGTACTCGCCGCGAAGGATTTCCGCGACGATGTGGACAATATATGTGGGTGGCCATGGCCAATCAGCGACCTCCCATGATGCATAGCTCACACGCGTCCAGCCTCGGCCCACCTCAGAAATTCAGAACCTTATGCACAGTGCAGTGTGACGGTGCACGATGCCAAGCAATGAAGTCGAGACCACAGTACAGAATCCTGCCAGCGCTGCCCTCGGGGACCCGCCGTCGCCAACGAGCCTCATGGATCACACGAATTCGAAGCCGACGACCGTCAACTGAGCCACAACCCCAGCGGATGCCATCGATGGCGTGGACAGGAGAACCCACATGCGCGCGCTCCGCCACCGGTCACCTCGGTCTTGACGGGGTGGACTTCTGAGGTGAGCGCACCTACATACAACTCCTTTTCCTCTCTTCACGGCGCGGACCTTCGGTGCCAAGCGTGTGCTCGGGTTTGCCCTCCGCCTGCTGCGGCTCGGGAACTCGCGAGACTCGCGAGATGGGGTTTGCTGCTGCGCTTGGATGGGCTCGGAAACTGGATGACGGTGCCACTTCTTGCATTCCTAGTGCTAACCAGGGCACCCTTCTGAAGCCTGGCCTAGATACGATAGTGATTGCTTGTCTCCCACATGCATCTCTGTACGACGTACCGGTCATAGTGACCACTGTGTGATCCGCAACGTGTGCGTCGTGGAAGGCCGACCCATCCGCCACGTCCTCTAGCGGTTAGCTCACGTCCTGGGTCCTCCGTGCTGACTTCGCCGTGTTCGAGCTGAACGACTGTTCATCGCATCCATGACGACAGCTCACCCTGATATAGTCGCATCGCGTCGGCATCGAATATGGAGGGCGCGCTGGTCGCACTCTACCTCAGTCAACAAGTTCGCCGCTCGGTGATTTTGCAGTAGCCTTTAGTGACCTGTACAGTACATAGGCTTAGAATACTGTAGGTGCCTTACAGTAAGAGCGCGTCAAGCTGTCTGGGAGCTATGAAGAGTGGGGAGCTCATGATGTCCAAAGTCGTTCAATGCACCTACTCATCGCACTTGTTTGTGCAGACGGGCCGCGCCCGCCGCTGCCGATTCCACTCTGAATGAGGGGTTGTGATTGGTATGTGCATTGGGGGATGGGTATGTGCTAATGGGGTTCAATTTCAGGGATGGATGAGAATTAGCTGATATGGACAATGTTGAGTATTACTATGTGGTTTATGAAGGAAGATGGCGGTCAATGGGGCAGGGTTCTATAGTACAAGGGAATTATGATAGATCACAATCAACAATTGCAGCCAGGGGTACGGACGTGAGCATGTGTTGGGTTTGTACATAGTGTCACATAAGGAGGAATGAAGATTAGAGCATGCACTTCAAAAAGAGAGCAATGAGGTGAAGCAGAGCAGCATGTACACAAGTTGCAATCATGACAGGCAGGGACCTTGTGACATGTGTTTTGCAATATTTCCATTACGACACCAACTGAGGATGGTGAGATGGGGAGCAACTCGGTGCAAGTTCAAGATGAAATAGGTCGATGGGGCAGAGAGGGGTTGGAACCAATCGGGCAGCAAAGCCGGTGCAGCTGCTTAAGTAAGCCCATGTTCCTAATACCTGATTCCTTAGAGTGGAATCGGAAACTACTGTACCATTTCGATCAATTCGATCAAGGGTGTGATAGGTGACATGCCAATTTGGGTGGACCAAATCGACCAACTGGCTGGTGACAAGTGACACCACTACTTATTCGACCATATTGTGCATGAGCCTGTGACATTGGTGACCTGAGACTATATTACGATCCATGCGGCCCATAACCTCCATCACGACTTTCAACCCCGAATCCCGGATCCCAAACCCCGATTCCCTCAGCCACGTCCATTTCTGTTCTCCAAGTTCCAAACTCCATTCCCTGTACTCTGTACCCCAGCTTACACTTCTTGCTTACGTTACGTTATCTCTACCTTGTTCTCACTTGAGTTTAGCCTTACTATACTTCCTTACCACGGACCTGGGTCTCCGTCCCCGCTCGTCTCATTCTTCCCGAGACATCCTCCCATGCTGTGAACCCCGGTCTGGTCTCACCTTTCCGTCCCGTGTCTTACTTTCGATGTCTCTCTGGTGTGCCCATAGTACATCAGGAAAAATCATTATCTTGATAGCGCAGGTACATGCTCGGGAGCTTGGCAAGTGATGACAGAGTCTCGATAGACCTAACGAGCCCTTGTGAGAGTACTCGTAAGAAATAGAACACATATATTCCAGCACAGCAAAGTACAATACGGTGAGGTTGCAATCTAGTGTTCCTGTAAGTACTTGAATAATACAAAATCGTGATGTCGAAGGTATGGGTTAACAAAGAATCGGGTACACCTATCTAAGACATTCTTGGATGTCCATGTCGAGTCGATGCACTTGCCCCATATTGGTATGAGACGGCAGCTTCGCACGATCTGGGTGAGAGGGGTGATAGACACACGGCGTTGCCCCCCACGATGATGGGAATGGGATATATTAAACATGCCGGTTGCAGGATAGGGCTGTCGGAACGGTGTGAACCATTCAATGTAGGCGACGGGATGTTTGAACTGGGAGCCGTAGATATCGGGGAGCCGGAAGATTGCATGTACACGTGCGACGGTCAGGCTGGAGAGTGGGTTACCCGGTTCAGGATCACTGGGTTCTGGGGCTTCACGGGCTAGCATGGTGTCAAAATGCGCACGGGAGGCGGGTTGAAGCGGTCGAGCGGGCTGAGAAGGCACTGCACGGATGGTGTCCTTGACAGGCTCCCGAGAGACTTGGCGGAGAGGTGGCAGGAAGACATGGCAGCACTTGTAGACAGCAAACCGGGAACAATCAGTTATGGTCCGAGCAGCTACAGGGAGTACTCGAGACCGCAATGTTTTGTGCAGGAAGTCCTCCAGAGTGCGCATGGAGTCAGTACAGCCAAATTGGGAGATGAGCTGGTGTACTGAGGTGCCTGGAAGACCAGGGGTTTTGGCAACCACGTATGGAGGAAGGGAGTCATAGTCATTCAAGGGGAACTCACTGTCAGGCTCTCCCTCCCCTGGTTCCAGCATCGTCACGTCCTTGTCCGGGTCAGCTGTGTTCATGGCATCACTGTCAGCTGCCAGGGAGATGGCGGTAGACGGCTCAGCCCAGTCAAGATATGCTTGGAAGCAGGTGACAGCCTCTTGCTGGCTCAGCCAGATGGCCATCTGCTTGATGTATGCGCATTTGTTCGAGGCAGCATAGCCCCACTTGGCGTAGTCGATGTGGAGCCGCTCGGACTGCTCTGTGTTGTAGCC
>KN050200.1:769-32369 GCA_000743315.1 Lignosus rhinocerotis TM02
CCCCTACAGGCGCCACCACACCTGAGAGTATCCGTTCAGTGGGGCCTGGAGCACAGGACCCCGTGGCGGTCCTCGAGCGGCTCAGCGAGGCCTTCCCGGACGCACCGCTGCGGGACCTTATAGCCATGCAAAAAGCCGTGGCGCCAGCGGCGGCAGCACCACCGACATCCATATCCGGCCGCAGCGACATTAGCCAGCAGCAGCCGGCCAAGAAGAGGCTGAGAGCCAACCGACCCAAGGACGCGAGCAAGATGCTGTACGTCACATTCGTCGGAGGGGCTCCGGAGCAACACGCCCGCGCCTCGCCAGCGGCTATAGTGTCCGTTCTGCGGACCGCAATGCAAGCGAGCAACAACAGCGCGATCAACTCGATGGTAGCCACCGCGGCAGACTGGTCTATCCGGGGCGACTTGCGAATCAAGCTCAGCGGCGATCCGCCGGATGCGATGCTGCCACTAGTGAAACAGTTGGCTCAGCAGCGCTGGGGCACACCAACTACGACCGACATCCTGGTCGAGCGCTTCCGCTACAAGAGCACGATTCAATACTCGGCCGTCGGATGCGTTGACCAAGAGGGAAATCCCATCACGGCCGCGCAGGCGGCACAGGGGTTGGAACACCTACCGGTGTGGGAGGCAAACTGGCCTCCGATATCGACAAGGTTCATACCGCCAAAGGAGGGCGCGACAGCGACCTCCCTGCTGGTGGAGTTCTACGACTCGTCGACGACGTCGGGCCAGCGCCGCATCGAAGGCACCTCCGCACTGTTCTCCAATGGTATGCGGATGGCGCGGGCGTGGAAGCCGGCCCCAACTGTCCCCTTCTGCACTCACTGTTACCACTGGCATCATGCCAAAGGACAGTGCACGGCCACGAGAGACACCTGCGTACGCTGTGGCGGACCGCACGGGGTGGAGTTCCATCGCACCCTGGCGGAATGCTGCCGAGGGTCGGCTGAGCCTGAGTGTACCCACCCCCCGCGGTGCATCAACTGCCAGGGCACACACATGGCGACAGCGCGCGAATGCCCATACTTCAAGCATCGCACGGACTTCGATTGGCACCGCGAACACGCGGTAAGGCACCAGCCTGCTGGACAGCAGATGGGTACGGCGATCACTGCACGCAGCGGTGATGGCCCGTCCACACCCAGTGCGACAGGCAGACAGGTGCGTTTTGATACGCAGGTGGCGGTCATGAACACTGACGGCTACCCCACATCGGCGCAGGGCACATCCGCACGGGCGGCGCCAATGTCTCAACCCACCTGGAGCCCCGCAGTGAGGGGACGAGGGTCCTCTACTAGTAGCGCGCGTGGGCGCCGTATTTAGTTATGCGACAACTACGTGTATTATGTCACAACGTCAATCACACTCCATCGCACACGCATGCAATCCTTGAGCAGTATGTGTCGAAGTGTGATATTATATTTGTTCAGGAGCCCTACTATGGGCCAATAAAAACGGTGGCGTCTAGTCGAGACCCGGTGGGCAAAGTAGTGGTGGGCACACAGGTACACCCGGCATGGATGCTCATTGAAAGAGGAGGCCCATGCAGAACGGTGGTATACGTGAACCGCGAACTACGCGCGCTACGGCCACAGTTGTGCACGCACGTCGTGGACCACCCGGACATGGTACTGATTTTGCTCTCAATTGAAGGCGAAGACATCTACTTGTGAAATATATACAATGATACAGCAGGGGCAGCAGTAGCCTGGCTATGCAATTACGCATATCGACTGCCATCCCTACATATGGTGGCAGGAGATTTCAATATGCACTCACGCCTGTGGGAGCCGGATGCTACGGCAGAGAGCACACAGGTGGCAGAGATGCTGGACTTCATGTCAGACATGGGCATGGAGCTCCTCAATCAACCGGGGGTACGAACACACATACCACACAATGTGGCGTTGCGTTCGACTGTAATAGACTTAGTGTGGGTACAGGCTGAACTGGCCCGCACCACTGTGACAGCGACCCGCAAGCCGCAACTGCACATTGATGCAGATGGATGCGGCATGTCTGACCATGCGCTTCTGGAGATCACTGTCCCAATAGGGTGGTGGGCGGAAGAGGGCATACCGACAATACGCCGGAAGTTGTCAGAGGAGGCAGACTTCCTAACAGACATGACATGCGAGGTAGCCACCGTGCAGTTCCGAGGGGACAGCGTGGAGCAGCTACAGGCAACATGCGACGACATGTTCGCGATGATAAAGCGTGCATGGGATCTGCATGCGACAACACCCAAAATAACATCTCGATCCAAGCAGTGGTGGGATGAGTCATGTACTGAGGCGCGCGAGACCTATCGTGCAGCTCGGTCACCAGAGAGCAGAAGAGAGTACAAGAAGACTCTCAAAGCTGCTAAACGGAGATTCTTCGATGCACGCATCGAAGAGGCATCCAAGAAGGGGGGCAAAGTGTGGGACCTCATGAGATGGACACAACCGCGTGCGCTGCCGATGTATAAGTCGTTGGTGCACAATGGACGACCATTGACGACGCTAGAGAACCTCTGGGAGGGCCTAGAAGGGACATTCCATGCAGCAGCGCACCGCGACGTGGACATGACATTGATAGAGGAAATCCCGGAGATGGATGAGCGACCACTATATCCTGTGAGCAAACAGGAGTTAATGGACGGGTTGGCTAGTACCACAGCAACGTCTGCCCCAGGGGTTGACCAGCTACGGTGGCCATATGTTAAGAGACTGGTTCAGGACGCCGAGTGTGGAGCCCTGCTCCTGAAGGTCTACAATGCATGCCTAGAACTGGCCTATTGGCCAGTTCAGTTTAAAGAAGCAATATCAGTAGTCATCCCCAAACCAAAGAAGGAGGACTACACCAAGATCAAGGCATACAGACCCATAGTGCTACTTAGTTGCGTGGGGAAGTTGCTCGAGAAGGTGTTATCGAGGCGCATGCACTTCGAGGGCACCAAACAAGGGGCATTCCACCCAAACCAGTTTGGGGGAACCAGGCAGCATTCAACAGAGGACGCAGGTGTTATGCTTGTGCACCACATCCGACAAGGATGGAAGGCCAAGCTGGATACGTCGGTCCTCGCATTCAATGTCAGCCAATTCTACCCATCGGTCAATCATGCCATGCTAGTCGGGATCCTCCGTAGGCAGGGCTTTAACCGGAGGTTAGTAGCGTTCATAGCAAACTATATTGCTGGGCGCACAACACGTTTTCGATGGGATGTGTTCACGTCGCCGGCGTATGTGGATTCGGGCGTTGGGGTCGTGCAAGGGTCGGGTTTATCACCTGTCCTGGCCAACCTGTACATAGCACCGATCATTCACAAGCTATGCCCACCAAATGGAGGCGCAGAATTGGGAAGGGCAAGCCTACAGTTCTTTGTTGACGATGGAATGTGGATTACATCGTCTGATACGGTGGCTCGGAATCGAACAGAGCTCGAGCACCGATACAGAGAGACAATCAATGAGTTCCACAGAGTGGGACTCAGAGCTGAACATGACAAGACGGAGGGATGTCACTTCACTAGGCCACGGGTGGTGGACAACCCACCATTTGATCTGGGGGAAGCACCATTCACAGGGGATACCCCCCTGCGCCCAGTAGAGATACTGCGATACCTGGGATTCTTCCTGGATCGCAAATTATTATTCCGAGAGCATGTGCGCTTCTATAGCACGCGAGCACTAAGCACAGTGAGGTCCATGCTCATGTTAGGGAACTCAGCAAGAGGGCTAGCGCCCAAACAGAAGCGGGTGTTATATAAGTCATGTGTAATGCCACTCATGACGTATGGCTGCCAGTTATGGTGGTGTACGGGAGGAAAAGGCGTTAAACGACACATCCAGATGATGCAGAAAGCTCAGAATCAAGCCGCAAGGTGGATCACTGGGGCTTTCCGCACATCGCCCATTGGAGGAATGGAAGTACTAGCGGGTCTACCGCCAGTGCGCCTTCACATCAAAAAGCTCATGTCAAGGGCAGCGCTACGGGTTAACACATTACCATACAAGTAAAGTAGCCTGTCCAAGATCCAGATAATGCTTGCCAGTCTAACACGACCGTCAGAGAGTTGTACTGTATATGCACGTGCCAATGAACCTTGCCTTTCGGATATGAAGAACCGAATCTCCCTGTCTGATCTGTGAAACTGGTCGAGTCTGCGCACGGATAACGTTAGTACTAGCCAGAAACATGCTATCAGAAAGATTAGCACAGTCAATACATACCGGCCGGTCGTGTGTATGCTTTGGTTGATGATGATGACCCACCCAGAACTCGTGTGCGGAGATGTAATGTCGAGAGATCGCCCACGCCAACATCAGACAGGCATTCTTCAGGGTGAAGGGGAGTGAGAGAGTAGGTTGGAAAAACCAGATACTGTTGAATACGGCCACACTCGCTGATCAGTCGCCGGTCCCGCAGTATCTCGACTATTCTGGCTATAGGCTCGTCAAGCGATACACCTAGTACGATCACATGTATCAGTTTCAGCCTCTGCATCGTGCAAGGGGTGCTTACGTAGAGGAATGCTCCTCACAGATGCCCCAGACACAAACACAGTCACTTTTGAAGCACGGCGGAGCTCTCTGCGGTACTCGCTGCATGGTCTAAGATTGGAGCCAAACTTTGTCTTTTGTTTCCACCGAATTGTCTCGTCGACAGATAGTATCCGTTGCGTTTGACGGCTTCGACAATGACAGATATCAAATGAGCCTAGTTCTATCCAACATCAATTGATAAGTAACTCGCATAGAAACCGAGCCAATTATGAACTCACCTTGAGTTATCGAGTATACCAAAATGCCGGCGTGGAGAAGGCTATTCCACACGGAGAATAGCTGCAGCTCAGTATTGAATCGAGTAAGAAACTTCTGGAGAGTCAATGACGCGAGAAGAAAGCTCGTAGAGAGCAGTATACTGAGATAGACCAGGATGGAGAGCTTGTCGGAGGCACGAGTGAATCGGACGTCATGCCAAGACTGTGCACGCAGTGCATGTCTTCGTTGGGATTGCCTCAGAAACCTCTGTTTGACGTGTATTAGTCGAGCCGGAAGTGTAGGGCCATTCCTGGCACGCAACCTTGTGAAGCGACGCGCCATAGGTGGAGGCAGACTGGGTCGCGTCGAGAGATGATGAGGACGCGTTGGCGCTCGAGTGACAGAGCGTGAATGTCACATACCGTCATAGCAGTTGCTTGTCGCAATTAGTATTGAATCCTGTCTCAAACACTGAGCGAATAAACTACCCATACTGCACGCTTACTACTACACTAGCATGTAAACATGATTATTGAGAGTATGATATCAATTATGCTACTGCTGAGGCTGGCGAGGGTAATGTCCCTCAGTGACGAGATGCTGACGCCGGAGCGGACTGAACGCCCGTGGCCGTGTTTGCCGACATCAACTTGACCATCACTTCCCGAGCACTTGACGAATCCTTCCAGACCCACTGATTGCAAAGACCTTCAGAACGTCGCAGGAAGACTTCATCAAATATCATTGGTAAGTTGTTTTAAACTGGGTCCTTCTTCAAATCGATAAAACTCTCCGTTGGCCGTGTACCTGCTCCGGCAGGCTAAACGAGCGCGAGACGATTTGACTTGATTAAACTCAATTAAACTCGAATGTCCGGCGCTTGGCAAGTTCCTCTCGCGGCTAGCGCTCGCCAAGTCTCCGTTCCGACTCTCATCTCCAGCTATGGCGCAGTCTCGTTCTTGGACGCCCTCAACAAGTTCCTGACTACTGCTCTCCCCGGCTCACCTTTAGCTACCTCTCAGTCCACTTTCGACGTTGTGCACGCCATCTCGATCCTGTTACCCCCTAATATCAACATCGCAAACAACAAACGTATTTGCAAGCTGCGAGCACGCCCTGCCACTCCACGCATACGTGACAAAGCCGCCATACCATATCGCTTTGACTGCGGCCTCTTCATGGACGACCCGAAGGAGCAGGCTATGCAGGACAACCATTTCCATGGTACGTCATTACAGTTTCCAAATTGTATCAATAACGTGTTTGCCTATCCGAGTCTCCTTATCCAAGACTACGTCCAGGGCATGTCCGCGCCATCTTTCGTCTTCCGTTGACTCCATACCAGTACACTGAGCCTTTGCTCTATGTCCGCTGATTCCGTCCAGTACGTCAACCCGATCCCATCACTGGGCAAAGCCCTATCACCCATTCGTTCCGCCATGGACGTCGTAACGTGGAAGTTGTACCTGCCAGCAAGCTGGTACGCCCGTGCCACCTTATCCCAAGCGTCAACGCAGATGCCAGTGCCTCCGACTCCTCGAGTCCGTTTGCGAAGGTGACATTCTCGATGAACCGGTAACGTTTTTTCTCAACCGATACCTTGATTTCCACACTTTGCATAGTACATCTTCATCCTGATTTACCTAAACAATCGGTAGTACATACACTCATAATGTTACATGCTCGTTGAGAATCCCACATATTTGACTATATGCGTGCTGGGATCCCCCGCTGGAGTCTGAATAGCGCTTAGTAGTAGTACCTTTCGTAGCATACATCCTTTACAGAACTACACGACAGCCAACCGCGCTATGCGACGCTACAGCAGCATGACGGCGCTGAGACACGGTATGCGACACAGCTGCCCGCTATGAGAAATAGACGCTGAGAATGTGTTTCCTGATGCAGGTCTATATTCGTTGTCTACACCAACGTATGCAACATGTGGCGGACGCTGCTCTCATCCTCCATTCTATCCTCGGGTACTAACAGGAAGTGCAATACTTTCCCGTGTCTGTCAGAACTCGACACGCCACCATCGTAGACTCTACGGAACGCCTCAGCCCTGCCGGATCCTGCAGCTGGCCAGTTGCGATATGATTTATGTTAGGCTTCTGCGATCACTGCCACAACTGGCAATCATTGCCTCTGCAAAGAATTGCGGCGGCTCGGTGTATCGAACATACGGTGATGGTACTTTCTTGGAGAGTGTCCATGGCATCGGACAACGCCTCTTGGCCGTTCCCATTCTAGCAAACAGTCGCTTGTATGTATCTAACATCACTCGAGATTCTCTGACATCTCTGACAATGATTTTGTGGCCCGTGTTGAGCGAGGGTCTCGATATTTTGACTCGGACTATGTGACGGTCGCCAGTATTAGCTTTCCCTTTCTAGGATGCGTTGAAAGCTACATTACGAAGACATACATGCTGTCACGGTTACCCGCGTCACCATTTCTGTTGCCCAGTTTGAAGTCCACGACGTCTCAGAGTCATTATAGGACCATTCCAAGTCGTGAGCGGTCCAAGCTTATGTTCAACGTCGCCACTGCGGAGCCCCCGCCGTGTCCTCCTCCTTTCTCAACATCGGCGATATATCGTTCATCGCGACGCACGGGTGGTATGTACTACTCCTTCAATATACCTGGCTTCAAGTCTAACTTTTTATACAGTCTACCAACTGCTTCCTCCTGGTTACCGCACATAACTTCGACCGCCCTCGCCACCGTTGAAAGTGAACTGTGGCTCCCCATATTGACCCAGTTCGTAAGTAGCCGCTTCAGATGCCAAGGTCCCGCGGCCTGATTCATGTTGGGCAGTCGTCCAAACACCCCTCCCCCAAGAAAGACAATACAACCCCCCTTCCCTTGACAAGGATACGGAGACTCTGTCGAAGTCTGTTTCACACTAATCGCGTGCTCAGCCTAATTCAAACGTTAGTACAGGGCGGCTGGTCACTTCGGCGACATCCAATGTGGGAACACTTCCATCAAGTACACAGTTCGAAGTGAGAGATCGTCATACATTCATCCGCCTCGGATCCCGAATGAATGAGACTTACAGGCCCTTCATTATTCTTCGCTCCTATGCAGCAGGAAGGTGACACGGATTGGTGGAAGGTAGGTTGCAGACACTAGACATGCCGTCTGAATGTATGCGGCTACAGTGCTGATCATAGTGGATCCAGACAAGTAGGGCTACAGCATACGCTCAAGCATCAAGGATGACTGGCAGACGCTGGAGGATTTAGGCCAAGATGGAGTATGAGCGGGATTCAATACTCAATGTTCAACCCGGCGACTCAGTTGCATTCTATTGACCGAATGCAAACTTGATCCGAGTCTTTCGCAGTTTGCTGGTGACTTTTGACCGTTCTACGCTCTATGTGACACTATATAATAGCACACATTCAGATAGAAGCAACTTGACGAAATGAAACGAGACGTGGCAGTGGCGACAACTCCGAATATATCTACTCTTTGCATTATTGACCCGCGAGTCCTAAGCTACTCTTGTCAGCTATCCTCGGAATAGCTCTCTGAATAGAGTTGGAGTGTGTTGCGACCATACACTATGAATGGGATTACGCTATGTCTTCATCTCTGCGAGCGACGAGTTTCTGATATGCCAATACTAGTAGGTGAGAAAGTGTATTGGGAGGCTCAAATCACTAGTTATCCTAACATATTCAATGAATGTGAACGCCTCGGTAATCCAGTCGAACCTCATAGTATATCGATCGCAACGTTGCCGTCAGAATCCTATCCTGAGAATGAAGACCCATGCGACCTCGGCCCTCGGGGCGACGGTCGGAAACGCAGATGGCACATGTCCTGGTTTCGACCAAGGTATGTGCACCTGCCCGCCGCGCGCGTTGCCGCCATTGACCTCACAATTACAGCGTCCAGCCTAACGTTTTAAGCATGCATCATATGGATCCTCACACGCCGAACCCCTCGAATCCGATCGCTGCGAGTTCGCTCTGCTACTAGCAATTGCCTTCGCCCGCCTTCTCCAAGTCCTCTCGCCGCAAGTACTCTCTCCCGCCTCTCTCATCTAAACCCGGCGAACATATTCACACCACTGCTCACAAGGCTTATCGCCCATCGCCCACTAGTGCTCCTTACCCTCAGCGCAGCTCACCTTCTTCCACCGTGACTCTCACATCTACTGCTACAACCACTCGCCAGCCCGCCACACCACCACACACCGCCGTGAACGTTTGCACGCGATGCTCGAAACACTCAGCCTCAGTCCCACGCCAGGCACGCCGCTTGACCCGAACTTCGTCCCGCCCACACGGCCGCCAAGCGCGCTCAGCACGAGGAGCGACGCCTCCATTTTCGCACTCTACGACGAGTCCGAGTCCGCCCCAGCTCCAGCCCTGGCGCTCTCGTCCCCGTCCCCGTCTGCGGCCACGGAGGCGGACGCGCTCCCACGCCGGACGGTGTTCGCGACGATGCGCCGGCACGGGCAGCAGTGCCTCCTGTGCGGGCGGCGGGAGATCGGAGAGCTCGTCGTCGTGCGGGTCTTGATGCAGATGCCACGGCATGGTGCTGGGACGGACGGCGATGGGAACGGAGAGGACGTCGCGAACGATGTGAGTGATACATGCGTACCGTTCTGTGACCGTCAGGAGGAGACTCACTAGTGCACACACACATACCACCGCACTCTCTGTCGCTTCTCTCTCATTGTGGCGGATGTGGTCTGCGTAGCCAATCACGCGGCTGAAGGAGCTACAGCTCCTCCCGCGCGGGTATTCGCGCGATGATTGGACGAACCTGATGACATGTACGTGCCCCGCGTGTAGCTGTTGCTCGCTCTATCGAATGGGAACGTGATAACTGAAGTTACTGCAGTGTGCAGACCGCACGCGGATGCGTACTACGCTGGAACCTGGCGTTGGCTGCCCAACGTCGCGCAGCGCGAGCAATTTGCTAGGACACTCACGGCCTCTGCATTGCATGCGCATCCGGAATCGGATGAAGATGCAGGAGATGGGGATGTTACGATGACAGATGAGGTATAAGCTTCCCCTCCGCATGTGGATGTTGGCACCTGTCTCATTCGTACGCACTTGACACCCGCAGCACTCCCCGCCGCCGGAGAGTGAAGACGGACCGGAACCTGTCCATGCAGAGACCCTGGTCGACGACGGGATCTCTGGGGACACCAAGAACCCCGAGATCAACTTCGAACCCGTACGTCTCTCGTCCTTTCCCCATCTTTCTCCGTTCCCCTCTTTCCCTGCTTTCTCTCTGGCTCGAGCTGACTACTCTACCTGTCTGCGGCGCGGTCGATCTGGCAACCATCCACGACACGCATGCAGGTCGAACATCCTTCCTTCGACGTGCTGGTCTTCCACCCCGAGTCCATGCCGCCAGTACCGCCACATACGGAATCCGGCCTGACAGGGAAGCACGTCTGGCGAGAATGGCGGAAGCTCCCGCTGAACCCGTACGTCGCTTTGAGCGCTGCATTGCCGCTGTTGGAGGCGGGGCACGCGTCAGACCGCGATCTCCAGATGGTGGAAGGGGAGTGTTTGGCAGTGCGGAAGCAGTGGCGAATGGCTAGAGGGTACGTGGGGGACGTCGATGCGGAGTTCAGTATGCAACATTAGAAGAAATTGAAGATGGGTACAATGGCAGGGATTACCAAACACATTCATGGTGCTGGGTTGTTCATACGGTGTTGAGGGTAGCAGATCCATGTGTTATACTTGGCGATGACCAGTAAAAACCAGAGCACATTCACTCACCTGGTTCTTTGCGTGAGACACATGGGTGCGGTCAAGAACTAGACCGATAAACGCGTGCAGGATACCGCGAAAATGCTGAGGTTCAGTAAAGTACAGAATATCGCACCATATAGACCGGCAATCCCGATCTCTGTCCCGACCTCTGAGGCCCCAACGCTCACTCGACACCGCACTCTAGCACTGAGCTCCATCGGTGTGCCACAGCACGCGCGCCACGCCCAACGTATATTCCCCAAGCCCGACCTCTTCAACCATGACCTCCGCGCGGACCTTCCCAGTTCCTCGCTCATCGTCCTGCGGCACGCCCGCTTCGAGTGCCTTCGCACGCGCCGTCCGCGCGATGGCGCGTTCCGGAGAGGGCATCTCGACAAGCACAAGAATCTGCAGCGCCTTCACGGGCTGTCCGTCCGCCATCTCGAGCTCCGCGTGTCCATCCTGGGCCCCGCTTCCACTTCCATTCCGGGCAGACGATTCAGAAGCGGGCCCACGGACGAGATCGGACAGAAACGGGTACAGGAGAAAGTCCGGGATCCGGTGCCCACGCCAGCGCATTTCTGGCTGCGTGTGTGCCTCGTGAGGGGCGGCGGACGCAGTAGTACTTGCGGTTCGGCGGGGCGTGAGAAGCGTGGGAGACGGGGGAACGGTGCGCATTCCCGCACGCGCAAGAGCGAAACCCATCCCGCCCATCCCTCCTGCAGCCCAGCGGAACACTGCTGGGGGCGGCTCGGGCTCGGGGTGTAAGGTGGACTGCGCTGACGGAGAAGTCGGGGGCCTGGGTGTCTGCGATGACGAGGATGTGGATGTGGATGGAAGAGAAAGGCGGACGTATGTCGCGCAGATAGGCTGAGGGATGTTGAGAGCGCCTTGGAAGGAGACCTTGGTAGTTCAGTGAGAGGACTTACAACGAGATCACTCCATGTATGCACACCCATCCCGGCTCCCGTCAGTGAGCCTCCATCCTTCGACATCGCATGGATGTCCCATACAAGGGGTCTCTCGCGTGCAGGGGGTGAAGTGCGGCGTCCGCTGACTCCAGCGATTTGGAGTCCTAGGTTTCGACGGAGGGTGCGCGTGACACGACGTGAGCCCAAGCCACAGCCGAGGAAAAATAAGAAAATGGCGACGAAAGTGATGAGGAAGCTGAACGGTAGCGAAGAGCTCTGCGTCATGGAGGACGGACCAGGGTTCAAAGCATCTAAAGAGGAAGCTGAAGGGGAGGCCGCCGTGGAGGTCGTAGAGGACACCATGGTGTCTATGGTCGACACTAGACGGCGCACGGAGTGTCAAGTCATGAGCGAGCCGTGCAGAGAGGATGACTTGAAGCAGGAGGACTCAGGTGAGGGTAGACACAGGCGTGGGTTCATGAGAACCGTATTATTATTGGAGAGCGGCCAAGGTTTGACCACTTATCTTTGTGTTGACTGTCTCGTTAGTATCCCACGGGCATCCAGAGATACGAAGAACGCCCACCATCATCGATGCTGTGTCAGACAAACGTAGCCCCCGTCGGAGAGGAAGTACTGCAGTTGTGCAGAACAATCAGAGTCGAAGTCGTATGTATGACTTGCCCTTGCTGTGGGCCTTAATTCAAGCTTCTTGATCAGGGAGGGGCAACATAAGGTGAAACAAAAGGAGATAGCAGTATGAATACGTATATGTACATAGGCTATGTTGTGACATGACACATGGCTATCATGATCCAGGTTGCGGAGATATGCACGTCAGTGGTGAGATATCTTACACGGCCCTCAAGCTTGCAAGCTTCAAGCTTCAAGTTTGACTGCCGGATGTATGTCCTGCTTATTTCCTGCCTATGCCTATTTCCCGGACCATGACAACCACATAGGGACATCTTAGATATTGAAGTCCCTGGGGCGTATAATCTCCAGCTACTGGGAAGTACCCTCATCCATGGATAAAGTGAGCATATCTGGGGCGTGTGTGGAAAGGGAAATGCATGATATATACTGTATGGAGCAATCAGGGAACTCCAGGAGCTCCAGAGGGGCGCAAAAGGGAGCTGTGCGGGCCGAGAAGGGCTGAGAATAGGCGCAAATGGGATCCAAACAGCCTGAGGCGCAGAGGGAACCCATACGCCAAACGGGCATGCAGGAGATCCAAATGGGCGTACAGGCGAGAGGCGCACAATCCCTGCGCCCGTCACCAGGAATAACATGGCCGCGCGGACGGGGTTGCGCACTATAACGATAGCACTGTAGGGAGCATCGGAGAAAACGGGGCAACCGATGACTGGGAGGGAACGGCAACAACACCGACAGACACGCAAATGATACCCATACCAGGGTCCATTGCTCACGGGCAGACGGACACAGGACGAGTCCCGTTGATTCACATCTCCTGGAAGGTAGCGGTGGCAACAACAGAGGCGACAAACAATTGGTCGCGATAAGAGCGACAGGCGGGATTGTCAGAAGGGCGGAGAGAAGCACATTGCGGGGTAACGCTGAAGCCTGGTGAGTTAAAGCACCACTGCAGGATATAGCTGCACTCACATATCCAATGGGACGTTATCTCGACATCCTGACCGCAAGATGCATCAAGCTAGGACGTAGTTCGCTAGAGTCTAACCATGACCGCCTCAAAAGCACATAGGGCCATTGGTCTGTAACCGTTCTCCCAAGTTATGAGTTGTCATGGTGCAGGGAGGAATCAGGAGAATCAATCTGTGGAGCAACCAGTCATCTGCAGCAGCACTCTACAGCGGTGATTTTCCGTCTTACTCCAGATGGAGATCTCGCTATCATATTACAAGCGAGGCACCTGCCATTAGACGCAATACGTACCAGAATGGTGCTGACTGCAGCGATCCGGAGTAGTTCGGCGGTTCGCTCGTCGTGTAGGTGTGCATAGCGAACCAGGAGCGATGTCAACCGCGTTGCCAACTTTAGCCTGCGTAGTTCTGGCACGAGACAGTCAATACGGAGCACGAATAACATATACATGCGCGGCGATACGTTTACGAGGATTACTGGTGTCACAGGACAGGACAAACGGAAGAGAAGTCGCTCTAATGAGGAGCAAGAATGGACAATATGAGCATACGCATGGAAAGATGAGAAAAAAGGCAGAATGGACAACTCAATCACCAGTACCAGCACCAGCACCGGCAGTAGTGGCGTTTCCGCTGCTTTTGCGTGTGCGCACGACCTTGTTGCGCAATGCCTTTTCCTTCAACTCGCTCTCCCGTCGCTCCAGCTCAGTACGGTCAGTCTACACAGCGTGTTCTGGTCAGTACCATGGACGTCAACACACAGGATATAGTACCTTATCGACATCCATCTGATCCTTGTGCCGCTCCACCTCAGCCTGGCCCCGGATTTTGAGCTCCCCATCACCACCCTTGCTGTCTACATCCATTCTGTCTTGTTTCCGGGACGTGGACGCACCTGGACGCTCACTGGCGGCGTCCGGTGTGCGGCTCCTGCTGCTATTGCGACTAGGTGTCCTCCCTCTCCGTCGGGTGGAACTTCGCTTACGTGGAGGCGGGGTCCTATCTCTATCCAAGCTGGGACTACGACGACGTTGCTGTACGGGAGATCGGCTTCTGCTTGTACTTCGCCGCCTGCCAAATCCGCCACGTCTGTATGGAGGACTTCGGCTGCGTGAGCGCGACCGAGATGAGAAGCGTCTTCGTCGCTGAGGAGGACTACGACGGTCTCGAGAGCGCGCTGGGGAGGTCGATGAAGAGCGCAGACGACGCCGATTGGGTGGAGGAGATCGCGAACGTGACAGAGACCGGCGAAGGGGAGATCGCCTGCGACGAGGCGGAGGAGAGCGGGACAGGGACCTTCCCCCGCGGGGTGGCGAGCGGAACCTACGCGGGGTACGAGATCGGGAACGGGAACGGGAGCTTCGAGGAGAAGGGGACCGGCGCCTGCGGGGAGGGGGAGAGCGAGGTGGCCCGCTCGGATGCTGTGCTGGGAGGTTAGAGTACCATTGAGGCAATGATCAGTTGAACGCACCCCGCCTCTGTTTCCCCACCCATTATCTCGAGGTCTATCACCTCGGTCGTCGTCAAAACCGCCACGACCGCCCCTACCCCGACCACGTCCTCTTCCACGACCTCCACCGCGTGATTCGCGTTCCGTCGTACGAATATCATCCATGCGCGCACGTCGGTCGCGTTCTTCGATTGCACGTGAATCTCGTGCCCGTGCCTGGCGCATTTCTTCCTTCTTTTCCTCAACAAACGTACGAGGAACACCTGCGGGGGATTCTTGAGCTTCGAGTAGCAACTTCCAAAGGGCAGACATGAACGAAGACGTCGAACTTGTCAGAAAGCCCGTGAGGTTGATCTCCATTTTGCGCGGATCGGGCGTCTTGTCAATCGTCAGTGGTGACAGCATACAGTGGGCTTGAACAGAGACATACCGGCTGCGAATCATCTTCCAACAAGCCCATAGCATATTCGACGACAACTTCATCCTCGAACCCAACGAGCTCAACGACCTTCTTGACAATCCATGGGCGTATGACTGACAAATTCACTTTCCTCATGTCCACCTGATATATACTCACTCAGGATGCAAGGCATACAAGGATGGAATAATTTCATCATACTTTCTTGTCAAATTCAGGGGGGAACTTCATCGTTTTGAGGAGTTTGAGCTCCTTGTCTGAGAATCGGCGATCCTGGTCGGCGGATGTGCCCTTGAAGAATCCTGGTGACACGTTACATCCCCTGTGATATGGAGCCTGAACATAGCATACCTGCATCCGCCATCTTGGAGTAATACCAAGTGCAGCCTGATGGATGAAGGAGTCAAAACGAAGACGGCAGTCTCGAGCTCAGACTTGTGGACGTTGGCGTTCTTCAATAAAACTCCGCTCTTGGCAGCGATGCGCCTCGTGACTTCTACTGCTGATCGGCGCTTCGCACTAGGACCCCCGAATATCCCCCAAGAGCTGATATTCCCGGATCTTCGAAAATGGACCCCAAGGGCGCGCAGAGTTGTATGCAAATTCACCGAAAACTGGGGTCCAAAGAGCCAATGTTATAGGCCCGAAATTGACCCTCGGACTGATAGGTTTCATCGCTACAACACCGAAAATCGCCTGCCGACCTCTGTCGAGTTCAGTTATCAATATTGATTCAGTCGCGGTCTAATCACTTTACTCAACTCCGCGCTTACTTGAGTAAATATCAGCTGTTACTACATTCACAGCGTCGATGTGAATGGTATCAATTCACTTATGGCATTGTTACCTTTCACGAGAGAATAAGCGCCATGAGCTCGCACTTGGTCGCGCCGCCGACACTCGCCAACTGTGCTCAACCTCGAGCACAGTCTCGAAGCACTTAATCGTCCCCCATGGCGCCCCGCCCTCTGTGGCCCAAGACCGACTGTGGGGTAGTCATCAACATCGTTACTGCGCTCTATAGGAACCACAAGACAACCGTCTACTTCTCGCGCTCCTCCACGCCTCAACATGCCACATGCCAAACTAATTGCATAGGAGAGCAATTAAAAACAGTATATGTTACACAAAGGGAATATAGCTAGACCTCGACCTCACAGGAGGTGATACCAAGTTCTGCATAACAACCGTCTTGATTGCCTGCTCATGTTCTCTCTAGAGTGCCTCCACCTCCAGCAATAGTTTCAGCGTATCATCTGGATTGTTAGTGGAAAGTCACCAGAGGCACGAATCCAAGCTGGGAATGCTTAGCTCCCATTGACGGTTCTCAAGTAACTCACTCCAGTTACAATGAACTTGCTTCAGGCTTCGTACTACCAATACATATACACGGTATGTCCACTACAGACGTCCTCGCTGATCCAACCTTCATCGGGGGAGAGGGTCGCTGTTCCCCAGCGGCCGTGGGATATATTACACCCGCAAAATGACATTTAATTGGTTTGGTCAATTCGAAGGTGAAGTTCGATACCAACATAGAGAGGACGACCTCTGCAAATGATCGGATAAACAGTCAGCACAAAAGCGTCAGATGAAGTACGGGCACTCACTCATCTCCAGGTCCGAGAACTTGAAGCCACTGGTGAACGGAGCTCAGGCTCGATGGCGAAGTCGCGAGTGATTGAACGAAACAGGATCACTTACCTGCATGCTCTGCCTCCACCCCCAAACGACATTCTGCAGAAATATCAGAGTTACTCGGAGATGTGAAGGAAATTTGGGACTGACAGATGAGAGTACACGCCAGGAACATTGGCATCCAACACAGCCTCAGGTAGCGGCGAGAGCCAACGCTCGGGTTTGCATTCATATGCGTCTTCACCCCAGAGAGCCTTGTTAATGTTCGATGATATGACGCCGACGAAGACAGTCGAATTCTTGGGCAGGGGGATCTCCGTAATTAGTCTACCGTCATGGCCACGAACTGGATTTGATAATGGGAGCACAACGTCTTCTCGAATCCTGCATCAAGGTGGGAGTCAGTTGACAATCCACCTTCTGAGAAAGGAAGGCGCACTCTCGAAATCTGAAGGGCGCAGGAGCATAACTAACAAATGACATAGACTCAGTCCTTGAAAAAAAGTGAGTGCAAGCCACAAGACTTACAGGCGCAACGTCAGACAGCATCCAGATAGGGAAGAGAGACAAGGTCGTCGTAACCTAGGTCGCCCCCTTCGCATTGAGCGTCCAAGATCTCTTGACGAAGTTTTTCATTGCTTCGGGATGTTGCGCAAGGAGATGTAGCGTGACGGAGAGGGCGTTTGAAGTCGTGTCCATGCCAGCGATGATCAACGTTCTGCCATAACCAGGCTCACATGAGACTTCCTCTAGCTTGGTTACGCGTCTGAACCAATAGCATTTGCCAAACTTACGACATCTGCGCAATACGCTCATCCTTGGAAAGTCTATCCTCGACTGTGGCAGACATGTTCGCCCGGACTAGATTACGGTCAATATAGCTCCCAAGTTTCGATGAGCGAAGCAAGCATGCGCACGCAGCATGAGGTCCTTTCCCTCCCCGAGTTGCTATTTGAGGGCTTCGTCTCCACGTTCAAGTGCTTGTCTCTTCTGATGGTAGATTTCAATAGACTTGTGGTGCATCATCAGCACGATGGACCTGAGCTTCTGGAAGCCTGCATGCGGTAGCCATTCCGCAACAGTTGCACCCCATGCAGGCGGTACCGCGGCCTAGATATAGTTGCAAAGCTGGAGAAACTGCCATAGACTGTATAGTGCAGGGCTATGTAAGAGGAAGTCAGCATACGTAGAAAGAGGTTGATACATTAATGGTGTACATGAAGGACTTTAACGCAATTCCATATGGGTCTTCTTGTTCCTCTGTCAACGGGTCAAAGGAGTACCCAAGGCCAGCTTGGCCGATAAGTTCTAGAGCAGCGCGACCCATCCAATCGATCATGTTTATTTCCTTCGGACCATTCTTCACCCTGTCTTCAAGAGCTTGCCGCAGCTGTACAAAATTTAGCTCATATCCCCGCCGTCGGTGGTGGCTGGGTTACCTTGTGAGTGACATCGTTAAAAATAGGCATCATTTCCCGCATATGATTGGTGTTGAGAGCCGGGTTCAGCATCTTGCGCTGGCGACGGTGCTTGTCGCCTCAAAGTTCCTTGAGACCCTATAAGCCTCGCTTACACAGGGAACGCAGACCTACCAGTAGTTGCTAACAGGCCGGGACCAAGTGTACCGTGGTTCATCCTGAAGAGACTGATTGAATATCGTGCTATCCGAGGACGGACAACAGAGCGTCTTGCCTCAGCCACCATCCGGTTCGTCGAAGATGTATTGATCCTTGACGACGATGGTATGCATCGCCATGGGGTCGAAAGTATACAGTATCTTGGGCTGAAGAGGAACCATTCAGGGTCGGAGGAACACCGGTGGGCTGCGATATTGGCCAGGGATTGCAACGTACCCCAAACTTGCCATGAAGCTGAACGACGGGCCTATACTTCTCACCAAGCCCTCGATGGAAGGCCCATCCGTTCTTATCATACATTTGCTTCAGATTGCCTGCATGGTATTGCGCGTTAGGTCAGGTCTTTGACGTCGAATGCATGCACAATTCACCATACACAAAGGATGGGTTGGGCGGCCCTTGGAGATTGTCCACGGTACTCTTCGTGATGAGTGGTCGGATGAGCTTCCAAAAGACCCAGCTGAACCCGCAGAGAAGCGCAGCCTGCACGAACAGTCCTATCATTGTCAGGAAGGACACTGTCATCAGTCAGTCATATTCGGTGATAGAGCATGGAGTGAGGGCGGCTGCAATCAGGAGATGGGTTGGGTACTACTTATACTTACAATGAACTATGATCCTGTACTTGTAGTTGTACCTGTTACAGGTACATATCAGATGTTTAGTCCCGCTGTACGCGTTTGACTGAGTTGTACCTGTTTACATACGCTCTATTGAACTAGGGAAATACAAACCTTCGTGTCACGGTCGTGCGCCGAGGATTGATCAGGCGATACCCTCATCTCCGTCGAGAGATACACGATTGTATGTCATTACCACTTACTGCTTCCTGGATGAAACAATCCATGAACCTGGCGCCAGCACCGCGCTCTGACATGTATACATACCTAATCTACGCCCTAGAGCCCAATTGCGGTGTATAGTGTATGTACGGTATGGGATGTATGGGATCACAAGAATATAAAATAAAAACACCGCGAGGACGGGTCATGCTAGCGTCGCACGCGACTCCAATATCTGGGCACGAAGTTGTATGCACTTGAATATTTGAGCAGTGGGCCTGGTGCGAAGGAGCTGTGTGCGGTCAACGGGTAGTGTACGTGATCAGCGTGATCTATCATGATCGCTGGAGCCATCCGACATCCAGACCGGTCATGGTCCGCATGTTCTCCGGATATGCCAGATTGCTCTCCTTCAAGAGCGCTCCCAGCCGACGGCATATCCCACGCGGGTAGTACAGGTGCTCTGCTTGTGGGAAGCCAGGGTATCGCTTGAGCACGCTGGGATAAGTACGTTAGGGTCGGGTTCAGCATGTGATCAGTGAAAGGCGGGTACGCTCACCCGTCCAATTCCGCGTATACCGAGGCAGTATCAAGGATCTTGAACAGCACCTTTGCGGCACGGATTGACGCACTCTTTGGGATAACATACTGCGTGGGGACTATGTAAGACAGTCGCATGGTGGGCTTGAACAGCCAGACCTGTGAAGTGATATGAGTTACGCGTCGGTTGCTTGGAGCCACGTCGCGCAACATACCAGAATACGGGGCCGCTCCTCCTCTTCGTCGAAGATGACAAAACGATATGTCGCATGAGCATGCACGAACTCGTTCATGTCCTCCGCGATGAACGCGGACAGCGGCAATCGCGACGGCCTAGGCATTTCCTCAGCATGACATTAGCAATCAGACATGACTCCAAAGCACTTACTCAAGGTTGCTACTCATGGGCCGTACTGCGTACTTTGCGAGACGATAGACCATCAGTCCCTGTGATTGTGCCTCGGAAGAAGGACGCTCTTGACAGCGGCCGATAATAGCGCCGCAGATGCAGCGGGTCCGTCGCCACCCATCGTCGTGCTGGATATACCATGATCAGAACACGCTCGCATGACGGTACTGAATGATGCAATAGTGAAATCGAAGACAGCACAACAATATAGAGACAGAAGAGATAGTGTGCTCTCGCATGTAGCTCCCGCGACGATGTTCTCAGCCACACGAGAGTTGTTGAGCAAGCAACCGGGAGATATCCCGTTAATCTCGGACGCTTTGTATCAGCCAAAGGATAATTCCTGCTGTCGCCCCAACGAACAGTTGCGACACCGAGCATCCTCTCGGAACCTACAAGGGTTCTAAGTGACGCCGCGGTCCGCACCAGCTCGTGAGACAGACAGCCGCTGGTAGTTCTGCCAGCGACGGCCTTCTTTCCGTCCAGCACTATATATATACCCAAGGCACAATGCAAAGATACCACATACCTTGTAGTCTTGCTCGTCCGCAGGCCAAAAGTTCTGCTGCACGATGACAGACTCCTCGAACAGGATGTAGCTGCCACCAACAAGCGCCTCGCCTTCTTTGGGCCAAAAACCCTGCGTGGAATGCTTCTTGACGTGGTCGTGCAACCGCTGGTCTGTGTGACACATCCACGCGTCAACGAGTTCAGCCCAGTGTTCGGAGGGTAGGTCCCGATACTCGCGTAGCCGTGACGCTTGCACGAGCGGCAGCGAACATGACGCGCAAACGAAGCTCAATGGGAGAGATGAGGAGAGCTGAGTCGCATCGAGAAGGGCAGGAGGGCCATCGAAAGGAGAGGGAGGTGCTGACGTGACCGGGAGCTTGAGCTCGTAAAATGGTCCAACCACCTTCACATCTTTCACGCCTGAGGGTACAGGAGCTGGGAGGGTAAGGAGAGGAGACGTCGACGCGCCACACTTGAGCATAAGACGACTACGTTCGCCAGCGGACGAAGAGTCTGATGCAGGCACAACCTCTGCTTCCAGATTTGCTCCTGGTAGCATACCCTGGACGTTCAGGAAGACCAGTACATGCTGAAGGTTCTCGTGGTATTCTGCGACATAATGCACATCGAGACCAGCTATGAAATGATAAACGTCAATCGGTCATCACGGCTTCGCGTCTGTACGACTCACCTTGCCTTAGCGGTGGCGGAGTAATCCCACTAGACGATCCCGGCCTCTTTGCCCTGCTCAGTCTCACTTTGCGCGGCTCCTTGTCCTTCTCTTTTTCCATGCCCTCAGGAATGGGAGAAGTTGAGCGTGATGCGGAAGCCAACAACCACGCAAGCGGCGGTGCAGACATGCTTCTACTGCGCAAGCCCTTGAACGACCTCTTGCGCGATATTGTTGGGGGCGGAGTCGCGCGCTGCGTCAGCCGCTCTGGGACGGGCTCACGTACGAATTCAGGAAGACTAAGAAGGGTACTGGGATTTTCCATCTGCATCTTCAACTGCACCCCTTCAGGGACACCTTCTCGAATAAACTCGGGAAGGGTCAGCATGGCATCCGGGTCTTTCGTACGTTTTTTGACGAGCACTGCTTCTTGCGAATGCAATCGGCCTGCGTCGGAATGCCGCGCTAGGCGTGTAACAAATGCCTCACGCTATAGCGAGTCAGAATCGTAGCTGCCCAAAGAAGGGCAAGGACAAACCTTCTCCTGGTCCTTCTGCCTTGCCTGCGCAAGCTTCGCTTGCATGCCGCCGTCAAGCACAACGGCCTGATCCAGAAGCTTCCGCGCGCTCGCCTTCCCGATGAGCTCCACCATCTTCTCGAGCTCGGACTCGTCCCGTGCGCGCTCCTTTCCGGGACGCACCTTCAACCTCTCCCGCTCCGTACTCTTATCCTTTTCCATCTCTTTCCCTTGCGACGGACCTGCAAGTCGCGCACGTTCCATCTGCTCGCGCTTGCTCTTCTTCAACTCGACACGCTGGTCATGTAGCTGCGGCGCAACGATATAAAGCCGGTCGATAGCGAGGGCGACAGCTTCGAGGTCCATGCGCATCTTGTCGCTCATCCCGCCTGTGGGCTCCCTCTCCCTCTCCCGCTCACGCGTCTTCGACGATCCTCCCTTCTCGGTTGGGTCTTCATACCCGCCCGCGTCGTACATTGGAAGCTCCAGGTCGGAAGCAAAGGGATCCCTATACTGGCCGACTTCATACTCAGGCGGTAGGTGCTCGACTTCGCTTTCCATGTAAGTCTCTAACTCGGCGCTCGATGGCTGTTCGGAACAGAGCGAGAGGATGCGGTCAAATTCCCGGTCGACACGCGTCCAGAGTAATGCGGTCTCGACCGCTTGGACAGGAGGGCACGAGGAAGGCCCCTCCGCCGCTCCGCGTGCATCACGCTCCAGCTGTAGGTCGCTGATTTGTCGCTGGAGATGTGTTAGAGGGTTCGCTGGAGCGGCGAAGGGTGCGGCTTCCCCAGGAACCGTGCCCCAAGACATTGTTCTAGGCAGGGGGGTTGGGCGAGCAGGTGGAGGGAGCAATTCCGCCAGCCTGTTGAACTGCGCAACAAGGGAGACGAGTGCCCGTGCGATCGAGGCGTCGTGTGGGGTAAGTCGTGTGCTCGCCAGACGGCTTACGCGGGTTTGCAGCTCTCGCACGAGTGAAGGCCCATCGTGCAGGTCGGGGGCATAACATTCGGACATATTTTCGTTTTCCTGGGCACGAAGATTGAGCACGAGGGTTTGAAGCGGGGATGATGCAACGGCGGGAGAAGAGATGGAGGGTAACAGAGAGGGGGGCGAAGAAAGGTCTAGTGGTGTCCGAGGTGAAGGCATCGAGTGTCGGCGGTCAGGGATGATAGGCCGCCAGTTGGTGGATGTGGAGAGGAGGTCGTTGAGAGTCATGAGGCATGACTTCTGTACGTTCAGAATTGACGACGTGAGTTCGTCCTGTGTATGCGGTTAGCATAGTCCAATGTGGCGATACTGCAACATAGCATGATGCGGATGTCTGACATGGCGCTGCTCCATCTTCCGGCGCAGGTCAACGTAGCTTGATCTGCCGCCGTCCTTCCTCATCAACCGATATCTTCTCGTCGGCAGCATGCAGACTTCCCAATCACAAAATGAGCCAACTCACAGAGTCAGCAACCTCGTCGGTCTGTGCATCACCTGTCCGGGACCCGTGCGCCATTCCAGTTGCGTCGTCCGCAGCATTACCATCCTCTTGTCTGCCTGCCTGCGCCACAGCTGAGTCCTCATGGGCAGCAACGCCATTGACTTGAGTTACTTGTGATTCCATACTTCGCTCTTCCGAGACTCGAGAGATCCTCGGAAACGGTGTTGGAATGTCAAGATGTAGGGGACGGCGCGCTTCGACCTCATCCTCGACCTGGAAAGACGGGCGCATGCGTGTGAGCGTCGCCATTCGGATGAAGTAGAAGAAGCGTGTCCGTCGACGTCAAGGGCAGCCAAAGAAAAGGGATAAGCTGGAATGGGCCGGGTGGCCGTTGTGTGAGTGGCACAGGTCGAAGTTGCTCCAAAACTATCAGCATAATTATGGACCAGATCAGCTTGGTTTGTTCATTTATTTTGAGCGTTAAATAACATTATCTTCAAATTCAAGATCCCAGCTGCACTTCTCCAAACTTTACTGCCTCGCTGATACGAAGGGGACATAGATGGCACACGGGCACCTCAGACGTTCGGCAGTATAGCATCATCAAGCTATCGGACTTCCCTCGCATGTATCCCGAATGAGACCAGCTGTCTGAGACGATGAAATCTTCCATAACAGAGTCATAATCTGTTGAGCTTAATAGTGCGAAGGGTTGCATGCAGTGACAGAAAGGCGACCTTTGTAAACCGAGAACAAAAGGGGAGAAGACAGTTCGACCCTGCGGCCTGATCTTGCAATACAATTTCATAAACACTGAAGCTGCTTTGGTAGTGGTAAGGCACTGTCAACATCAACAAGCAGCACTCGCCATTATACAAGAGAGCACACCATAACTCTCACAGAGCTAAATCGACATCATGTTTGTAGGCCATCGTAGAGTGTCAGATTAGATGAGGATGAAAAAGATAGTACATAAATTATACAACAGTGTTTGAATACAAACGCAACGTCTAAACCTCCTGGCTGTCTTTCTTGCCCTTCTGTGTCTTGCTGGGCAGCAGCTGCAAGACGGAACCATGAGACGGCTTTGAGGGACAGAGAAGGGCTGAATCCACAAACCTCAGGGTTGATGAATGGTACAACACCTCCTTGCGAGATGACAACGTCACCAAGGAGCTTGTTAAGCCTACAGAGCAGATATCCTAAGTCATCGGAGTAGTGTAGACCGTCAAAGAGACCCACTCCTCGTCGTTCCGGATGGCAAGCTGCAAGTGACGAGGGACAATACGCTGCTTCTTGTTGTCGCGTGCGGCGTTTCCCGCAAGCTCGAGAATTTCAGCAGCCAGGTACTCGAGCACCGCCGCGAGGTAAACTGGGGCTTCGTTAACCATGTTACGCTGGTTAAAATGCTAAGTGACTCACCAGGTGCACCAGCACCAACACGCTGCGCGTAGTTGCCCTTCTTCAGGAGACGGTGGACACGGCCGACGGGGAACTGCAGACCAGCCTTGGCGGAACGCGACTGGGACTTGGAGGAAGCATCGCCAGAAGCCTTGCCAGACTTGGACTTGCCACTGCCTTTGCCGGACATGTTGCTAGTGTGAGTAGGCGATAGTAGTGAGAGGAAAGGGTACGAAACGTTGAAGGTAAATGCAGCGGTGGCGGAGATGGAAGAACACAGTGAATGAATGCAGTGGCTTTATACGCGTGATTTGAAACGACGAGCCAAAGGCCATAACTATCACGTGATGATGTTGACAGCGTTCAACAAAATAAGGTTCAGCGCGTCGACGCGTTGCACCAAACAAAGCCAACGGGTGTCTATAAATACCGCCTATCGTCCTTCGCTGCTTGTCCACCCCTTGTTCAACGTCGCCGCCCTCTCTTGCAAGCCTCTCTCCCCACAAACTCAAACCCACCAAATACCTTCACCCATGGCCCCCAAGCCCGCTTCCACTGCAGGGAAGGCTCCCGCCTCCACAGCCTCTAAGGCGCCCGCTAAGACCACTTCCGAGGGTGCCGCCAAAGCCGCGAAGAAGACCTCTAAGGCCGCTTCTGGTGGCGCTGGCGCCGAGGGCGACAAGAAGAAGCGCAGGAAGGGTCGCAAGGAGACTTACTCCTCTTACATTTACAAGGGTGAGTCACTTCGCGTGCTTGTGATTTGATCTAAGTTGACGCGAGTTTCATAAGTGCTGAAGCAGGTTCATCCCGACACCGGTATCTCCAACAAGGCTATGGCTATCCTCAACTCTTTCGTCAACGACATCTTCGAGCGTATCGCGACAGAGGCATCGAGTAAGTCTGACCACTTTCATGTATACAGGGTGTGAGTTGACCTTTCTCTTGCAGAGCTCGCATCTTACTCCAAGAAGTCGACGATCTCTTCACGCGAGATCCAGACTGCAGTTCGTCTTATCCTCCCTGGCGAACTTGCCAAGCACGCCATTTCAGAAGGTACCAAGTCAGTAACAAAAGTGCGTTGCTTCTCTGTTCCATATATGTGACTTTATCTCAACGAATCATCGTGCAGTTCTCAAGCGCGGGTGCCAAGTAGATTCTCGTATCATGTTTCCTACTGTTGTACTCTATCCCTGTACTTCCTATTTATCCTACATACCAGTCTAGTTCGGCACTATCTCTCGTTTGTTGACGCATGAGTCGTGTGATTGACTGATTTCCGTGTTGACGAGTAAGCGCGTTCACTTTTCCGAACCGTAGACTCGCCTAACGTGATCTGGACAAGTTTGCTCCTGGTTGTTCTTCGTAACCTAGTGTCACAATGTGTTCCCACCATCTTCTAATCGATAGTGTTAGCAACGCAAAGTATGATTATGATTGCAACGAGGATGTATCTTCAGTCGGTGATCGACCTCGGTTGGCATACATTGCTTCTGGATGGTCTTCCCCCGAGCTCAAAGGGAAGCCATTGAAATGCGTGCGGTCAGTGAAATGGGTGTGTTATCAGTTCATGTACATGTTCCCGCGTTTGGCGATACCTGAACGAGCTGCACAGTGAGACTCATACCTACCCATGATATCCACGGCGCCGCTATGGACTGCCTGGCATGCATGTACATAGTTTCACCATTCTCGCAGGGCGCCATCTGGCCCGGTCCACACCGCATTACGCCATGCCTTCTCTGTAGCATGCTTCGCAGCCATCTCTCTTACGAGAGTTTCGTTGATCTCTATGCCCAATCCGGATCCTGCGGAACATGCCAGCATCAGCGTACTACGATGCCCTGATGCAGAGATGCCGATGTCGTACCTTGGAGAGCTTCGACGAATCCGTTTTTGATTGCGAAGACGGCAGGGTCAACAAGGTACGTTAACAGGTCTGCGCCCTCATTGTAGTGCATCTGTTCCATGAACCGTGAGGTACGGCCGTATGAAGGATTGCTCTCGAGCACGTCGAGTTGGCGCACATACCTGCAAACTCATTTCCTGTATCACAACTATCCCTGCAGTTTCAGTAGCAGCTCGTCACGATCACCCACTCAAGCTCACAGTTAGGCGCAACGAGGTCGACTTGCATGCATGCAGCAAGCGCGATAGGACCCAACGGGCAATGCGGCGCGATAGCGACATCGTACGTTTCCGTGTATGATGCTAGCCGATGAAGCTCACTGATGCCACCGCAATGCGCCACCTATCCGTATGATGCGTCTGTGTTTAGTCGCTGAGGATTGTGAAACTCCTTATGCGGCCACGTACATCAGGTTGGGCGATGTCAATAGCGCGGCGTTCAAGGTATGGTCGGAAGTCGTGGCGGGAGAACAGCCGCTCTCCGAGCGCGATCGGGGTCGAGACCATCCTCGCAAGGTCTGCGATTTCCTCTGGCTGCGTCGGCAGCAACGGTTCTGACACGACGAGCACAAACAATGAGCAAGTCTTCCTCGCTCCGGATCATGTTTGAGCATGCTGAACTGCACTACCTTCGATGAACAAAGGCTGCAACGGCTCGAGCGCCTTCGCGAGCTGCTTCGCCATGCCTTTGTGCACCCGTCCATGGAAGTCAATTCCGACGTCCAACACCAACTCCTTCACAGCCCGGATCCTCTCCACGGTATCCAGCAGCAGCGCCGGGGAGTCGATCCAGTCGATGCCGTCTGTGCCATTCATCTTGACCGCGGTGAAGCCTTGCGCACGGCGTTCCGACGCGCCCGCGACGACATCCGACGGCTTGTCGCCCCCGATCCAGCCGTAGACCTTGATGCGGTCGCGCACCTTACCTCCGAGGAGCTGCCACACAGGGACGCCGAACCGCTTCCCTTTGATGTCCCACAGCGCGATGTCTAACCCCGACAGGGCGGACTAACAGCGGTCGGATCCCGACCGACGCAACAACCGAAGCCCGAAGCAGCGAAGCGCGTCAGCACATGGCAGCGGGGAGAGGTGGGGAAGTGAGGAAATTGGGAACGGACCATGAGCACTGGCCCGCCTCTATAGAAACGGGAGCGATAGGCATGCTGCCAGATATTTTGGATCTGGTCCGGGTCCCAGCCGACGAAGCGTTCAGCGAGGTCTTTGTACGCGCCTTCGACCGCCTCGGTGTGGCCTTCGAGCGTGCCTTCGCCCCACCCGACGATTCCTTGCTCTGTCTCGACGCGCACGAAAAGCCAGCGCGGCGGCACGCAGAAGACCTGATACAGGCAGACCATCAATGCAAGAGCCGAAAATCATGCCAGCGAGGTGACTGCGCTATAAGCTCGCCGGGGATTCGGATCGCGGTTCGCACTCACCTCAATCTTGGCGATCTTGTCAGGCGATGTCATTTAGGGACCTACTACAACAAATTGTGGCTAAAGGCTGAAAGCGTGATGGTCAGGGTTTTGGCCGGTGCTGGGCTGTTGTATTTCGACCTTTTATCGGGTTGAGGAGCTGAGAAGTCAGCTGGTCAAGGGAAAGAACGTTCGGGCCGTTGTTCGCCACGGCCCGCAAGTGCCACACAGCAGTACTGTGATACTGCTGTATGGAGATGATGATGAAGGAGGTGGTAGTAGGATTACCCATTCGATTGTTCGATTGAGCATGCAGTAAAACACATGGACGCCGGATAACCATAGGTAACGTGAAAACCCTCGACAAAACGTAGGAACGAATCCCATAAACATTGACACATGCACACTCTGGATGATCGGTCACGCTTGGAGTAAATTAGTCTGGTCCAGAGAGTGTCATGCGGGGAAGAACTCCTGCCAAGGGGTGGGCTCCCGGATTGGCCCAGTACATCTTCAGCATGCGTGCCGTGTGACTGTCCGGTCCAGTTGTTATGCAAGAGGATTCCCATGCCTTTCGAATCCACACCTTGGCATTGGAGAAATCCGAGACCTACCCGTAGTACACATCATTACAGCTCTTGAACCCATAGCATCGCAGGGTTGAGGACAACGTACCGAGACACAGAATTGGAAGGCACGGAAGTAGAACGAAGCGTCGTAATGCACGAGTTGTTCCCTCTTCAGGAACTCGAGTGCGATCTTGACCTGTGGACCTCGTGCCCAGTGAGTGGCTAGAATGGTGCAGAAGCCATGCGCGCTCACCTTCCTCAACCCCGGTACAGGCTCCTTCCCGCATTTCCCAATCTCTTCGTATAACCTCTTCACCGCGGCCCTCCTCCGGTCACTTTCCGCGCCCTTCTCGCTATCGAAAGTGCACACTTCACATACGCAAGTGAACCCAAACGCATCTTGCATCTCGGCGATGCGTTGTGCACGGGTCCCTAGCACGTCGACGTCGACGTAGCTCATGCACAGCTCCTCGCCCGCCTTTATGTCCCGTAGCGCGCGGAACGTCATCTCCTGAGTGTCGGAGTCCCATGAACGACAGATGTTAGGCCGGCAAGAATGATTGAGTCGGGATGCCTGCAAGAAGACGCCCTCTCTAGCGCCGTCCGCAAATGTCTTCCCTACCGTCTCGATTTCCTCCCCGCTGGGCGAAGCGATAGGTAAGGCGTTGGTCTCGAAGATGCCTATCGCTGGGAGGAGAGCGGCGTGACCCGAACGAGGAAACTTGTAGGCATTCCACAGGGTGAAGAACTGGCACTGCTCCTCCCGAGTGCAGTGGGAAAGCGCAAGAATTATGGTCGTGTTCGATCTCGATGGGTGAGCGCGTTGTACGAGGAGAGGGGACTCGGAGAAGAGTGTTGCGCCTTGAGAAATCGGGCGGGTGGCGAACAGACCGACACCGCCCGTGAGGGGGGCAGGAAAGACCTGGAAGGCAGGAGATGCGTCGTCGGCTGGGGTAGAGGTCGTGGAGGACGGCTCGCGTTCGTGGTCTGGGGTACTCGGGGCCGCAGACGACTCGGAGTCCTCTTCCTCCTCGGTCTCCTCGTCTATCATGGGCTCTAGATGCACTATACACAGAGAAGAACGTGAATGGCGATAGGTACCCATCCCAGAACGCAGCGCGGCTCGTGGAGAACGGGTTTGAGCATGAGTGGTCATGTCAGCAGTGCCAGAAGTCGACGGGTGAAGGGGTCAGGCAAAGGGCTGTGGCAGAAAGACAGAGGGAGAAGATAGTGAAAGCCGGGGCCTTGGCTGGGAAGCTTGGACGACGGAAATGCAGGAACATGCGTGTACGGACAGAGGTCAGGGAATTGCGGGGAAGACCGTACATCGATGTTAGCTTGAGCTCCATCATGCGAGCCGGTCGGTCGATGTGCACTGTGTATATATGAAGGGCACGAGGCTACAGGTGCGTTTGTGGGATCACAGGTACCCTGTCGTGGGAGGACGGCAAGAAGGTATGGGTAGGTGCCGTGAGTGTGTGCTTGACCATCCTATATCCAGTCCGGACGGTGGCAAAGCGGTTGAGAGCGTTCTGGCTGGATACTAGAAGTAGGGCTGTGTATGGGGATCGGCAACGCTAGCCGGACTCCAGTTCGCACGGGCTGAAGCGCTGAAACATCGGAGCAAAATCGACTAACACGCCGGGCCGACCAGATTTTTTGGTCACCTAGAAATGATTACAAGACGGATTAGTAGGAATAAAATCTTTGTATACAAATTTTGGGGCCACAGAAACGGAGAGAACATAGAATCTGAAACGTTGGCCAGAAATTGCCAGTTCTGGTGACCATGGAAAATCTGTTTCTAGCCGTCAAAGAAAAATGATCAATCTATGCGTTTTTCTGAGGATGGGAAGATGACATTCCATCTATCATTACGGAGCCACGTGAAGAATATGTTCTCTGACATATATAATCATGAATACTCGTTCTTGTTCTGGGTGTTGCCAGGCGCAGACATATGTTTTCTAGAGCTCACGCAAATGTATAACATATGGGAACCAGGAAACGAAAATATAGTGTCCCCAAAATGAAACATGATTTCTTATCTTCCCCCTCCCATGGAACTTGAACCATTTTATTTTATTCTATAGGCAACTAAATTAAGAACTCTATGATCCCGAGAATAGGTCATGAATCGGTACTTTTTGGCCAATTTTTCCGATTCTATATTCTCTCCGTTTCTGTGGCTCCCCAGTTTGTATACAAAGATTCTATTTCTACTCATCCGTTTTGTGATCATTTCTAGGTGACCAAAAATTTGGTTGGCCCGGCATGTAATAGTTCTTCTGCTTCAAGATATGGCCTTATCCTCTGTGTTCAGACAAATCAGACATAAGACAATGACTCTTCTGGATGGACTTGTCATCTTAGAGAGGCATACAATTCGGGACTTATGAACTTGAGAAAGTTGCTGCCATCTTGTCTGAACTCTCTTGAAGGCTACTTACTCAGTGGTGTGCGGGTTGGCCCAGGGTCAACATCGACCATAGAGACCCCTGTTCACTGTCATATGTTGACTGTCGGCAAGAAAGGCCATGTCGACCTTGATACACGCCCAAATGCTGGAAGCTGATTGGGGGACGAACCTGGTGAGGGTCACATGTACACGTTGTGATTTTAGCGCTCTTAGTCTAGTCTCTCATCGATCTCATCGTTGCTAGCCTGTTACTGTCTGCATGTAGGCTTAACGTGCAATACAACTTGTTTCTTCACTCTGCCATGTTCTACACAGCAACCTGACAACTTCTACAGGACTCTAACTCACGTACATGGTGGAGAAAGCTCTTTGATGACCACCCTAACTACTGCGAGAGGAGCTTGCAGTGTGGGACTTACTGGACATGGATGCAGATGGGGAGGATGAAATTCAGGACCAGGATGAGTTAGCATATGCTGCTATGGGTACATAGACTTCTTAACAATGACCGATATACACTGTTCTCCTTGCATATACCCTGCAGCAGTCGTCCTATACCTCTGAAGGCCTGTGAGTGTGTGAGCGCTCCTGTGTAGAGATAGTCGACAGGCGTGAGAAAGGTCGACGTTGACCTTTGTCGACTAGTCTATGGGTCAGTTGACCTTGTTGTCCTTGCTGACAGTCTACATGGCCCGCACACCACTGTACTTACTTGGTAAGACTGTCAAGACACCAATCATAAGCAGTTCAGGACAATTGCAGTATGTAAGAAGGTAAGTCAGGCCAAGTCAGCAAGTCTAGATGCAGCCAGTTATTTCATTTGTGTAATGGCATAATGCCACTGTAGAATAGGGTGCTACC
>KN050201.1:0-29250 GCA_000743315.1 Lignosus rhinocerotis TM02
CTTGATGCTCAGTTGTGACGAACTAGCCAATGTCAGGATTGCAGGTGGCATCAATCCCGCCATCCTCTAGTGTCTGCTGCTACATGAAAGCTGCACTATGGACCAATCAATTGATTTACTGGAATTTCCTCATATCCAGCTGTACAGCACGTGATCGGACCTTGGCAAAGTTAGTCTCGCTTTGTGTACACACTCCGTGACTTGACCCCGATCTCCTCGTCTGCGTTATGATCCTTTCTATCCGAAGCGGCGTGGGTCTGAGCCTGCAGAGCTCAAATGACGGCGGGAAAGAGCTTGGGCTGAATGGCTCACAAAACTGCACTGGATCACCACACTACTATGGGTTCAGGCCTGGCGTGTTTGCTGGCAGACTCTTTTAGGCCCGACCCTCATCTACATATGTAGTTTCAACAATCGTCTATTTAGTGGAGACTATGCCAATGTTGCTGGGCGCGTCCTGGCTGTCGTTTGGCACGTGGCATGGGGAGGAGAACTCATTGGATCCAGAACTTGACCGATCCCCAAGTAGAGTCGGAAGCAATGTATGACATGGCAGAGGAAGTTGGGACAGGAACCAATGGATACTCCTTGATTCTGAGATTGATGATGATTGCACGTACAACCACCGTTCGGAAGCCGTCACGCCCCCCTTGACACCGACAAGTGTTCCTGTCAATGCGGCAGTCTACGTCTCGCTCAGCCCAGGTCGCCCCCTGGCTTCCTCACTTCGGGCTTCGTCATTCTATGACCGGTGCTCCGCCTTATTTCATCGCTCTACTCTCTCACTGGTGGTCTTTGATCGGAGTCTGGCTACTTGTTCAACGACTTTCTTTCCACACCGCACCAGCGCGCCTCTCGGGCCTTCGTTGAGAACAACGCGGGCCCAGTTGAACGCCGAACGATCATACTTCTCCGCGCAGCGCAGCTGTGACAATCCCTCAAGGTACGTCCTCGATATGCCGTCCCTATTCTCACTGGCTGCATCCGGCTCCGCATCCCCTGGCTTCGCGTGCCTAACCTGCGCGGACATATAATCCGGTCACGCATGCAATCTGTCAAACCTCAGGCCTCTTGTCTGCTCCGCCGTCTCTAGTCTTGCGCTCCAGAGTCGAGCTCCCAAGTGCTGTGTGTCACCCATCCCTCGTCAGCTTTGCGGACGGAACCATGACGCTTCATCTCCTCGCTCTCCCGATCTACTTCATTCTCCTCGCGCCACTTGTGCGCGCGTTCGAGACACCCTTCATCCCGCTCAACTGGACGACGATCTCCTCATGCGCCGTTGACAACCCCGCGCGCATCCTGGCGGGGGATATCACCACGCAGGCCGCGAACAACACACCCGCAGCGTGTATCGCATCTTGCAGCGCGGCAGGCTTCGGCTACGCGGGTGTCGAGTTCGGAAACGAGTGCCACTGCGGGAGCGGGCTCGCGGACGCCGTCGAGATTGCGCCGGACTCAGACTGCAACGTCCCGTGTGCAGGCGACGGCACGTTCGCCTGCGGTGGATCTTGGCGCATTCAGGTAAATTCACTTCCTACATTTTGTTATCCCTCTGGAAACTGAGACACACATTGTCTAGCTCTACACCTTCCCCGCGCTCCGTCCGGGCACCTGGGCTTACCAAGGCTGCACCATCGATACGCCTGACAGGCCCGCCTTAGCGAACCCGACTACGATGAACACATTCGACACAAACCTGGACCTCGTCAACCAATGCCTTCAAGCGTGCTCGCGCCTCGGGTTTTCGTTTGCTGGGGTGGAGAACGCCGGATCATGCCAGTGCAGCAAGAGTCCTAGCGCTGCTGGCCTGCAGAAGGCGAGCGAGGCCGAATGCAACTCGCTCTGTCCTCTCCCTGGTACTGCGGGCTTTGAGTTCTGCGGTGGGGTCGAGCGGTTGGGTTTGTACAAGTTCGTTGGGTGAATTAGTTTGTTGTCGTGCCATTTCTCCCGGATCCGTTAGACTGTTCGCCAGACTTGTACTCCGTATACCTTCAGTCTCGATTTCGTCGGATTGTTACTGAGAGGAAAGACAAACCGTGTAGAACGCAGATGTAGTCTTACATACAGGCTCCAACCTAAGATACCCAACTTTGGATTGTACCCTACGCTCCTCGACCTCTCTGCCTCTGGTTCAGTATTAACTTCGTTCATCCCTCTCCACCGTCCAGCGCACGAACCTGTAATTACCACGCATCGAACCCAGTCATCCCCACCCTCACGCCAACGCCTGCGCATTTTCCTCCAACACGACCTCGACCTATCTCATCATAGGGTCTCGTTGTGCTGTCTTCTAGAAGGATGGCCTCTTCAGGTTCTTCCCATGTCCGTTCCGATAGCTGTACGCATGGGGATACAAGTCCTCGAGCGGGAGCCACTTCGACGAACTTGGAGGTCAGGATGCTCATCCGCTCTTTCTCGCTGCGTATACGACGCTCAGCCTGTCCGCGTTGGCGTCTCGCGGGCACGGTGTCCGACCCGTCCTCTTTGGGCTCCGCATCTGTGTGGTCCGAGTCTTGCTGACGATAGTACCGTCTTTGCTTGGGTTGAAGTGGAGATAGTACGGGCTATGTGATCACTTAGGTCATCGATTGGTCTGTGTGGCAGCGTGTACACCGCCGAGATGTAGGAGAATGAGTGGTCGCCGTCTCGTTCTCTTACATGTAAGTCATATCTATCTTCACGGAAGACGCGGGCCGGAGCTGGGGGAGAAAATAGTCAGCCCGGTCTAACAACGCAAACACCGATAAGAGGACATACAACACCTGGCCTCGTTCGGAAACTCCGAGTCGTCCGTGATGTTCAGGTCCTCGGAGTTGTTTTACAGCACTTCTAGCAGGTACCTCGGTCCGGACCACTCGAATAATCGGTCGTTCCGCGGCAGGTCAAAGACGATGTCAACTTTCAATCTGCATTCCCAGCAAAACGCGGAGTCTCGTAGTGTCTTTTACATCCGCGCGTGGCGTCATGGACGCGTAACCACCGCCACTGGTAGCGGGATGTTCTCTGACTGGAAGTGCTACTACTGCACGCAGCGCAAGTGTCCCTGCACCGTCAGGTTCAACCCCCAGGCTTGTCGCTCGAATGCGACTTGTGCCACACTCGTGGCGGACTGAAGATGTCGTTGATTCTATTCCATTGCATCTCGTGCAAGAGCAGCGACATCCTGTCAAAGGGCTCGGGAGCTTTGTTCGGGTCGTACTCGCCGGCTCGAATAAGGTCTCGTGCGCCTCGTCAGTGACACCGTCCTCGACAGGGATGGTAACTGCAGAGTTTGCACTTACTACCGTTCCCTCAGCCCTTGAGCCGATCGGTCTAAGGGTTGAAGGACTCATCATGCTTGTGTATGGACAAGGTTCTGACGCAGTCCGAGTCGGTCGTACGGAACGCCTCCGAGTCCTCCACGTCATCGCCGTGGTAGTAGTCAATGCCAGTGCAAGCTATGAGGAGGACATCGCAAGACACTCTGAGGGTACCGAAGACGATGTTGGTAATGTAGTAGAACGCGCTTCCTGGCGGGGCGGAGGCTGCCTCCCCATATGATGGTGATGTCGACCTCGCCTTCCATATGCATGACAGGCTTCGCCGCAGCTGTGACGCAGGACGAAAACAAGCACATCAGGAGTAAGAAGCTACTAATGCTTGCGATGAAAAAGATCTCGTACGGAGAAGAACGACCGATGGAATGGAAGTGTTGCTTCGACGCAATCGATTCATTGCATCTCTTGCCAGTCTTCCTGACACGCTCAAACAATCCGTCATAGAGGTGAAAACCGGACTTCTGAGTAGGACGGCATATGAAGTATGCACAAAGAACTACCTATCAGCTATGCACCAGGCTCCAGAAGTAGACAAGGACAAGGATGACACGACTCGGAAAGCTTGAAGCTTGAAGCTTGAAGCGCTGAATATTCGCGTGACGTCACGCGACAGACTCCCAGTGGTACAGTGGCCATAGTGGGGTTCCCGTCATATACTCCTCAGGGCAGCATCACACTCTGGCAGCCGAGGACAAATGCCAGAAGTGGGAGGCTACAGGAGTTCAACTAGAAGGCGCAGTAGATTGCAGAGAAAAATCATCGGATTGGATGGGAATAGGGTACAGAGCACAACATTGAAGCATGATCCCAGCAGACAGGCAGTAGGGTACAAGGAGGGACAATAGAACGTCGGTGAAAATATTTTAGTCTAGATGCTATTGTGAACAAATTTCCGAGACGGGAACTTGCAAGGCGCCTCACTGCTGTTCAGACAGCGACCGTGGTCGTCGCACGCGGGGTGGTGGTGACGGTGACGGCCTTCGCTGAAGTAGTCGTCGCGACACGCGTCACAGGAACAATCACCCTCGTCGTCGCAGTTACAGTGTTCGTGCGCACCACGGTCGTGGTGGGCGTCGTGGTACGGCGGATGGTGCTCGTGGCGAGGGACGTGCTCGTGCTTGTTGTGATCGTGGTCACCATGCGGGTACTGATGACAGTCGCGGTGGACCTGACGGTGGATGTCGAAGTGACAGTAGCAGTCCTAACGGAAGACGAGGACATGGTAACAGACGAGGGCTTGGACGAGGACGAGGATTTAGACACGGTTGTAGACGCGGAATTGGTGGCGGTCGTGTCATCACCGGAGTCAGCACCAGCGTCTGGATCGGTGTTGTTGTCTGGGTTAGAGTTTTCCGGGTCAGTGTCGTTGCCCGAGTCATTGTCGTCGCCCGGGTCAGTGTCATGGTCAGGAACAGAGTCATCGTCGGGATCGGTGTCATCGCCCGAGTGAATGTCGCCGAAGGGATCGCTGGGATCCAACGCGTCGTCCGCGTCCCGACGCCTTGCAACAGGCGCGACAACGCCAGTAGGTACCGCTGCGGGGCTGAATACAGTACTGATGACCACATTGGGCTGAGTGACAATCGCAGTGCGCGTCACTTCGCACACGTCGCGTCGCTCCTGCGGTATTGCTAAGAACGGCATTGTGAGTGAACGACTTGGGATAGTACATGAGATACTCACCATGTGCATCAGCGCCAGCAGAGATGGAAAGGCCGAGGGTCAGAAGCGCAGTGATCTGGATTGGGATCATGGTGAAAGGAAGGTGGAAAGGCTGTAGGTTGCAGTGAAACGTGGGAGGGTTTGGATGAGTGCAAACATGGTGAATATCAGTGCCCTTAAATACAATCTTCCCTTCTCTTTGAAGTGATGGACTTAGCTATTTCGGCGGGAATCCCATTCAAGTTGCCGACAGGTGTGAGAGAGCGGCATACGATGACCAGCTATGAATCCGGCTCTCAATGCCGGTAGTGCGGACGCGGGTAGCACAAACCCGCAGGCAAGCCAGATCGCAAGGAGCAGACTTTAGTCAGTTCATGAGAGGTCCGAGGCAAGGATCATGGTCGTCGGATCTTCAGAATCCAGATCTTCAGAGCCAATGAAGCTCTCAAAAACGCCCATGCTATGTTGCGGACGAAGCGGTCCGAGTGTCCGCATTTCCGTTTAAGGAAATGGGACAGTGGAGCCTGTTTTCAGTTTCGACCACCACGACCCTTCTCCCGGCGTGGATGTCTTGAATATCTAGACCCGATCATTAACTTTCACATTCCTAGCTTGCGATGGACACCATTAGGTTGGCGGAATTGGATCGTGAGCACTCCGGCAACCAGTACTATGGATGTGGAGCACATGAAGAACGTCACACTTCGACGAACTCTAGATTATTTACGTTCTATGTGCGGAAGTTCAAACGTTCAAGTTTAGCCTGTCCAGACAATCAGGTTATCGAGTATATAAGTCCCAAAGTTCACGCCGTATCCTTCACAACTTCATCTCTCATACCATCTGCAACCAGCCCAGATCTCCAAGTATCACCTCGATATCGACCTGCCCAGTGCCCAACATGTACTTCACCACCAGGCTGTCCATTCTGATTGCCGCTGTGACCGCTGCGAGTGTGCATGCCCAGGACTTGGGTAAGCTCTCTAGTCAAGCACCATATATTGCGAACTCATGAACACTGTTCATTCAGACACTTCAACTACTGTCCACGCTCCCGTCTACTATCCGCCGAACTATATCGATACCCCTGACGCCCCGGCAGTCTCTCCCCCTGCGCCCATCGCCTCGTTTTCGCCCGGGGTACCAGTAGACAGCTGCTTGCCATTAACCGTCACCTCGATAGTCGCACCCACGAGCATCCTCACCGTGGTCGAGACTGACCCCGCTATGCTGGACATCAACGAGAAGCGCCGGAGGGACTACCATCCTCACGCTATCGTCGCCCGTCAGGCCGCGAAAGCGAACCCGACCACGACGGTCGTCAAGACCGTTACGAGCGCCACGACGAGGACTTCGACGACCGTCACGACCCTCGTCCGCACGGCCACGGCGACGGTGACGAGCACCGCGTTCACCACGGTCACGGTCACCGGCAAACCTGTCGTCCGCACTTCGACGGAGGTTTCGACGAGCACGAAGACAGCCAGCAGCACGTTGTACGTGTTCAGCACGTCGACTGCGACAGCGTCGTCGACAAGGACTGTTACTGCTCCGACTGCTACGACCACTGTGGGAGCCGCGCCGGCGGCATGAGCGTGACTGATGAGGATGAGTCAATCTGGTTATCAGAGGATCTCTCTGAGCTGTACTTTGTCATAGTATCACTTCAAGGACGCTAAATATACACGTTCTGCGGCATCTAGTCTGGCTTTGAAAGCTTGCTTTCCAGTCAGGTCGGACCCATCGGTGCTTTCTCTTCCCCTTCCACTCGGATTTGGAGCTTCAAGGGATCCGCACCCTGCCATCCTTGGTATACTGTGAGAATCTGTTGTATAATCGCACAACTAGACGGTACGCGTGGCCAAACCGATGATTAACTTCCTTAAGCTTCCGAGTCTGGCTCCCAAGAGTTGTCAGTTATCATGGTTTCAGTGACCACGCCGGCCCTAATGTCAAAACTTAAGCACGAACGTCCGAGTCCTCAGCTGTAATCTGGGACGGGTGAGCATGCTGACACGCATGTCCTCGTTGTCGAAAATCAGTTACAGGAGTGCACCAGTGCCAGTAGGATTCTGACAACCAAATTGGAGCAATGTGAATGGTCTTATTACAAAGACAAACCACCTGCACTCAACGCACTACTACGTCCATAACGTTGCCAGCCAACGGGCACCTAAAGTTCGGGCGAGGTTTACATGGTGCATTAACTACTTTAAGGAGAGAGGAACGGCGGTCACGATTTAGCTGATTTTCACCGTACAGCAACACACCGTTACATTGCTCTTCGAATTTTAGGGCTCCAAGCTTCATCTCATGTGCGCACAAGTACACACCACCCCCGGAAAATCCCCTTGCACGCTCCGATCCGTCGCTTCGGAAAAACGGATAAATTAGAGACAAAGAGCCGAACACACACACAATTATGGAACTGTCTACGAGAGCGTGCGAGGAGAGCGTGGCTGTCTTGTGGCTGTGATTGTGGCTGTGGCATGAATACGTACCCGCGTGCGGCCCTACTGTGGCCTGCACTTAGGCTCGGGGTGTGTGCGATATGGCTTGGTAGCAGATTGGAGAGGAGGCACAGGGACAGAATTGGCTGCTGCATCATCCATACGGGAATTTTCATTACGGCGGGATAGACTGACTGACCAAATGACTGTGAGGTCTGTGAGGGTCAACGGACCGCTTCGTCATGTCTGGATACGGTCCCACTGGCGCATACACGAGTATCCGTCGTAATCTGCAAGATGGAGCAAGCACACACCAGTCAGCCACTGCATATCCCCATTCCCAAGCAAGCAGAACCGAGGGAGACACGACAGAGAACAGGCGGAGACCACGCACCGAAGCTGCGCTTCATATTACACCCGCACTTGCCGCGCGCCCACGCACCCTCGCCCTTGGGACAGTGGATGTACGGATTGTGCTCGTAGCCGATCTCGTCGAAGAAGTGGATCTGATCCTTGCTTTGAAAAAGCGCCGCCGCGATGCTGTGCACCGGCGCGTCGCCCCAGCGCTACAAAGTACATATAACGTGACAGAACAATCGTCAGCCCCATCTGTCAATGTGTGAAGGAATGGGCGCCAAAGACTGCGCGAAAAGAGCAGTCGACCCTGGAGAAAAATGGACGGGAAGGGAGGCGCGTACCTCGTAGTAGAAGCCGCCTTTTGAGTCAAGGAACTCGAAGTACTTCGTGTAAGCCTCTGAACGCCAAAAATCCATGTTCGCGATCTCGAAGTTGCTCCAGACTACACTCGAAAGGTCAGCACAATATTCAGCGCGGCGGAATAGCAGTGAACGCACAGTGACAGAGGTTGTACGAGTTGCCGTTGTCCTCGGACATGTAGCCCATCGCGTTGTTCTTCGCGATGTACTGGGGATTCTCTTTGATGAACTCCTTCACAGTGTCCCACAGCGTCGGGATCGTCGCACGGTACTCGTACATGGTGATTGTGAACGCTGCAGGTGGTAAAGAATTGATTCTCACATTGGGTCGCTATTGGGTCGCTGATCATCTGAAGAGCACGCACAATATGTTTTATTGTGGTCCTCCATGAACAAGAACGGGTCGAAATCGATGTCACAGTGGAAGTGAACATCGGGTCTACAATGACGTCAGAGACGCAACGCAATAGAACAAAAGTGCACTTACTCAACACGCCAATACCACTTGTACTTTTGCAGCAGCGGGTGACGGTAGAAGAACTGCACGAGGACATGTCAAATCATTCATACACAGCGTCCAGAGACATGGCGAGTACATACCCCAGAGTTGAAACGACACATGTTCCGGTAGGATACACTGCCGCCGTATATGATGTTGTCCGAAACCATTTTCTCCCGGCCAGCCTTGGCACGCTCTTCGTCAATCCATTCGGGTTGGAACCAGTGGTCGTGCGGGACCTGACCGAATGTGACTTCGCCATTGATCACATTGCTAACGCGACTGGAAGAACAAAGTTAGTGGTGATACTGGTAGAAGGGTCCAGCCTTGCTGAGACGAGACGCCGCATAAGAAGCACAATGGCGCGTGCTAGATACGGTTGGGGAGGGACGTGGTTCATGATCGAAACATAGACGAAGAAGCCCTTGGTCTCACGCGAGTCACGGCGTCGTGAGAGTAAATGGCTTCGTCTACGGGGATGTACCATGAGATACTAGACGGCACTGGCCGGACCTGGATACCTCGACCTCAGGTGTCACAGGTGTTGCCTGTATGGCATTAGCCAGGAGACGATCGGAAATTGTGCCGCCATATACTACTCTCGGATGAATATCGAAGGCGCCGCATCTGAAAACACGGTTACGACTGCGATCTTTCCGCACAGCCTCAGTTCGCCCTCCTTGCAGCGTGCGAGGGAAGAGGATAGACGGAGACCCAATGCCCGGGTGGGAGAAGGGATTGACGCGCAGGACACGGTGCCTCGAGCGGGGGAAAAGGAATTGGAGACGCGACGCCTCCGCGAAGGTGGGACATGCACGGAGGGGGAGACACTCACGTCTTAAACTCGTCTGAGAAAGGCTCTTCGTTCAAGAACACCCACGGGTACCTAAAGTTTCTGTTGAACCGATCCTCCAATCTCCGGACACTGCGTACGGCGTTGTCGACGTCGCTGTTCCGGGCGAGCATGAGGATGGTGGCATTGGCCTTCCGGGTGACTAGCGTATCAGGATGTGTGATATTGTCGGGGAGATAGTATTCGCCTGGGACAGGATCATTGGAGCCCCATGAGGAGAGCTGGGAGGCAATGTTCTTGAGAGAGGTGGCACGGCCATAGTCTTCGCGTGTGAAGCTGAGGATGGAATGCAGGCTGATCTGGTGAGCATTCGTGGAGGTGAGCTCGTCGTCCTTCCTGTTTCCCATACCGGATGCCGAGCAGAAGAGGAGACAGACATGGAAGCACTCACGATAACTACGATGACGAGAAGTGCATAGCGCGTGGTAGTGTTAAGCTTGAGGGCCATGTCTGACCTCGTCGACGCGAACTAGCGTGGCGAGGTTGGCACGTTGAGATACAGGGAGATGCTGAGATGTAAAGGGGAAGGGAAGAGAAATGGGAGGATAGGCAAGCCTGGCCAGAAGGGTATAGTGTAGTTGAAGAAGGTAAGTAAGTTACAGTAAATCGAGTTCAGGAATCGCTGGTAAGAGAGTCTGGGCGCTCGTTCAAAGTCGTCTATCAAACCTTGCTTCCGCTGCGCACAGCTCCACGATTGATATTGCCAATTTGCCACCCGCACAGCTCTCTCCACAAAATAGCCACAGTACTGATTGCTTGTTCCGACCTCCTCTCTATCCGCCGCCTACTTCTTCTGCGTTTGCCAGCATACAATCCCCAATTCCAGACCTGGTACTCACGGATCGATCAGATGGCACCTTCCAGCATCTCTCGCAGTTCAGGCTGCAAGTTGGGATAAGTATCGGTATCTCAAAGATTTCTAGCACGCAGTGATAAAGCGTGACACATTGATTACATCTCAGTGTCTGTCTGACTTTTCACACTTCTACGACAAAGATATCAGCGCAGACGTTGGTAGTCACGTCATTGTCTGATCAACCACTGTTAGCATCCGACTGACCCACCTTAGGGCACGATGCTCCCGGCTCTACCCTACGTTAGCTCGTCTGGAACACGTCACGACAAAGTCCCGCAATAATCGCCTGGTTTGAATAGCTCCGAAAGTATATCATCATCCATTCATCTTCTATAAACGAAGCTGGACATCAGACAGGTTTCACTGTTCTCATCATGTCGATGTAGCGCCTTTCCCAGTGTGTGCGAGAGGGTATTATTCATAATTAAGGCGAATAAATTGGAGCGGGGTTATTGGTACCACATCGTGCTATTCGTTTTGACGCTCCGAGATGAGAATGGAGGTATGTGTACGTACGTGTAACATTGACAATTCCATCAACACGCAGTGCGCACCCTCTGTCAGAATCTGTGGCCCAAGAACTTATCCCGCACAGCCACAGTGCCTGCCCACTGCTGACCCTGGTACCCAATTACAAGACTCTCGTCTTTCACAAGGTGAATTCCATAATGCCAGTCGGAATACCTAAACAATGGTTAGTACTGCGATATTCAACCTTGGTCCTGGTTTTCGAGTCTTCGGCATGGCACTGCAGTTCTCCTAGAGGAGAGGTTCACATCAAGCAGCAAGAACTTACATTCAGATTATATCGTCTCATCGGTGGCTGTGGTGTGCCTGCAAGCCTGGCCAGAAGGGTATAGTGTAGTTGAAGAAGGTAAGTAAGTTACAGTAAATCGAGTTCAGGAATCGCTGGTAAGAGAGTCTGGGCGCTCGTTCAAAGTCGTCTATCAAACCTTGCTTCCGCTGCGCACAGCTCCACGATTGATATTGCCAATTTGCCACCCGCACAGCTCTCTCCACAAAATAGCCACAGTACTGATTGCTTGTTCCGACCTCCTCTCTATCCGCCGCCTACTTCTTCTGCGTTTGCCAGCATACAATCCCCAATTCCAGACCTGGTACTCACGGATCGATCAGATGGCACCTTCCAGCATCTCTCGCAGTTCAGGCTGCAAGTTCGGATAAGTATCGGTATCTCAAAGATTTCTAGCACGCAGCGATAAAGCGTGACACATTGATTACATCTCAGTGTCTGTCTGACTTTTCACACTTCTACGACAAAGATATCAGCGCGGACGTTGGTAGTCACGTCATTGTCTGATCAACCACTGTTAGCATCCGACTGACCCACCTTAGGGCACGATGCTCCCGGCTCTACCCTACGTTAGCTCGTCTGGAACACGTCACGACAAAGTCCCGCAATAATCGCCTGGTTTGAATAGCTCCGAAAGTATATCATCATCCATTCATCTTCTATAAACGAAGCTGGACATCAGACAGGTTTCACTGTTCTCATCATGTCGATGTAGCGCCTTTCCCAGTGTGTGCGAGAGGGTATTATTCATAATTAAGGCGAATAAATTGGAGCGGGGTTATTGGTACCACATCGTGCTATTCGTTTTGACGCTCCGAGATGAGAATGGAGGTATGTGTACGTACGTGTAACATTGACAATTCCATCAACACGCAGTGCGCACCCTCTGTCAGAATCTGTGGCCCAAGAACTTATCCCGCACAGCCACAGTGCCTGCCCACTGCTGACCCTGGTACCCAATTACAAGACTCTCGTCTTTCACAAGGTGAATTCCATAATGCCAGTCGGAATACCTAAACAATGGTTAGTACTGCGATATTCAACCTTGGTCCTGGTTTTCGAGTCTTCGGCATGGCACTGCAGTTCTCCTAGAGGAGAGGTTCACATCAAGCAGCAAGAACTTACATTCAGATTATATCGTCTCATCGGTGGCTGTGGTGTGCCCCAGTCGAGCATCATACCACCCCTAGCGTGGCGGCACAAACGAGGCAGTTGTTTTGATGCTGCACCACACGGTCCATACTGGCATTACGCACCACTCATGCACCATGGCTACAGCAGGATTGTGACCGTATCTGACCTCTGACTGCGACATTGTTCAATTAGGCTACTGCAAATGTCAGCAAGATTTGGGACTTCCCCTAGCTCAAGTTGCCGTCAATTCTTCCAAGCACATTCCCAGAGAGATAGTGTTCATGTTCCCAACTCCCTCACCTTCCGTCAGAGAAATTGCAGTCTACACCTCTCCCGCACCTCAACTCTCCGGAAAAGAGCTTCTTGGATTGTTCGCACATCGTTCAGCCTCTCTAAGCCAACACTCGGGCGACGACAATAAATGCGACCGCTCACAGCTATCGGGAACCCCGCGCTCGCCCACGCTCTCGCCAAGGTCAACGTTCATTACGCCAGACCGGACCTGCGTAGACATGTCATCGAAGTCAGTCTGCATCCCGAGCTGCTCGCGCAGCAGTTAGAACAACGTCATCGTTCACACGCGTGCTCATGCTCGTCTGTCCTTTGTAGGAATATCTCAGAGACGAGTTCCCAATATTCGGTGCCCGCTGCGTTGCATGATGACGCACGCGTGCGTTCCTGGGGGATATGGACCTGAACGACCAGCAGGTGAGTGACAACCACCGGAACACTGGTGCGATCTGCTTGCTTGTGTAGGAGACCGCACGCATTTCTGAGACGTACGTCGGCGCTGTTGCGGGAGCTCAACGGGCGCGGTGATACACTTTGGCCAGTCAAAGATCTCGTGAATACATAACCTGGTTGGTCCGGGTTGCAGTGGTTGAAACGGTGTGTCCAGACTGCTGATGACTCTGCAGTGGGGCTCTGTGGATTACCTTGTCCCTTTACTGCCTAATTTTGCCTTGTGTGTCCCTTCTATGAAGGTGATTTCCGTGTACTGCCTCTGTAAAATCTTATCACTCATGAAGTACTCTCGTCGGTGGCCTTCTGTAACTCATGATGATTCCTACTTACCATACACAAAGTACGATACATGACTATCCGGAGAAAGAGCAGTGCCTCGTAGTATATCTGTCGAGTGATACTGCGAGATATCATTGATAGTCTTAGGCGGTCCGCTGCGACGCATACACAATGACTTAGAAGACATCAGTCAGACTATGGCATCTCAGCGGCCCAGGTGCCTCGTGCTGGTATCCTATCCGGATGGTAGCGCATCTGCGCAATCTGCGCCGCGATAGCTGAGAATCTGTAGGTTCGCATTGCGGCATCCAGCTTGCAGAAGTAAACCCGCAGAACTCACGCAGACGCAGCGCAGATTTCCGTTAGGCTTCTATTCGGCCGCATTTATGCTTTCGGATCAATGATCGGTATCGGCATGCAGAGACCGCTTCCCGCAGCCGTACTGTGTCTGTCTGTGTCTGTGTTTGTGTTTGTGGGTATAGAGGACTCTTCACAAGTTGCCGGCAGAGAGCAACCCGCAGCATTCCTACTCAACTCCAAGCGCTCCTCAACCTGAGGTTTCGAATCCTAACTCAGCATAGCAAAAGACGCCATAACGTTGATACTCTGTTTGCTACCGTAAAGATGGCTGGTCGACTCTATGAACAAAACCTGAGTCGCCCCGCAGCGTGATGCCGCAGGAGCCTCATGCAGCTCTCCTAGGGTGCGGGTACGGCTGTGGCCCGACGATGGACGTTCCGGATCGTAGGAACTTCGCAGTACAACCTTCAGACGGCGTGGCAAGACTTCATACCACCCGCAGTGCGGCGGGGCAAGTGACAGAGCCATCGATATGATGCTGCACCGACTGGGGCGACGAAGCAAGAGACGTGACACTGGGGAGGTGCTGCCGCAAGCCTCAGCAGCACATAAGGCCATGCTCAGTACAGCTCCTGCTCCCCAGTCCCAGTGAACTCATACCACAACCGCCTCACCCTCAACAGAAGATCGACCCCTTCCACTCCCACCTCGCTTTGCCTGTGTCAATACTACTTGAGATCTGAGCGATGGCAGTGTACACGCCCCCCGCACCTCAGCTCTCTGGCAATGCCTGCCTCGAAATCTTCGCTCATCGTTCACTCCAAACCGTCTCGAGCGAGCCTCTTGGAGATGGCAACCGCCTTGCTCTCCTCGGACGCCCAATGCTCGCCGCGGCCTACGCTGTAGCGGTTCTCCATGCCAAGCGTGACCTGAAGGGAGAAGAATTCCAGGTCAGTCAGTCACAGATATGCTCATGCTGCTGATCGCTCACGTGTGATTGTGCCTGGTAGCGATACATGGACGGGACGTTCCCCGGCTTCGTCGCCCACTGGGTCGGACGGTATGAATGGCGGAACAAGATGTATGGGGTCCCAGCAGATGTGAACCTCAACGACCATGACGTGAGTGTAAGCGGGATGTGTGGATGAGGATGTTGGGATAATCGGATTGCCTGTGTAGGAGACCACTCGCATATTCGAAGCATATGCGGGGGCGGTAGTCGCGGAGAGGGGGCAGGAGACGCTCTTCAGATGGATCAAAGAGCTGGTGAACATATAGTGCGAGCTTGCACCGTCGGTGTAGGCACCATATGGATTGATGATTGCCGTGGTTTTCGCATTGAGCTCCAGGGTATCGTTGACGTCTCGTATATGTACTTTCCGTGCACCAACACGTGTATTTAATCGCGATGAAGTGTGTATTTCACTACCAGTGTTTTACCTATCTCACTGAGAAAGAAGAGCAGTTGCTGCTTGTCGTAAAACAACTTCCCTTGACCTGACCAGGAAGTACCACTCATCGGGACCAAAAATAGCTTGTCTGAGGAGGGTCCACTAAGCCCCAAGTTCGTGAACGCTCTGTGTACTAGACAATCAGCATATACCGGGGAAAGGTGGATCAACTGCAGTGTTTATCAAGAGGAGGCCTGCATCCCGTATAGCGGTTGGATTCCAGCCGATGAGCACCAAGGTCTCACTTCGAGGTTCCAACTCTGAGTTACATCTTTGGCTGTCAAATATAGATCACGGAAACTTGACAACGTACCCTAGACCCCTCCTCCATCATGTTCAAACTGTCACATCTCCGCCCTTCACTCTGCGGCCGCGTTTACCTCGTCTACTGTCATAGTATCGGCAATGGTCCCACGGAGCGAACAGTCGAAGAGTGCAGTCGTAACTACAGTGCGGGGACGTAGCACTGCAGACCAAAAACTCCACATCCACATACGTTTGAAGGATTCCATAACTTTTGCAATCATTAGAGTGGATGTATAAGTTGTCCATAAGTGATCTCGAGCTCTTCAGCGACTCGGACAAAGCACCATAATCTCAACTCACCTCTGAAGCCTCCTCACACCGACCCAGTAGTCTTATCATCCCTCGGGTTTTGCCTCCCCACATCGTCCTCGACAATGACAGGTATGCCTCCCGCGCCTAAACTGCCCAATGAGCTCCTGGTGCAGGTGTTCGTGCATCACTCCGCTGCCATTTCCGACGAGAACCATCGTCTTGAGATGTTGGGTAGCGCCGCACTTTGACGCTGCGTCCATTTCCGCGTTAGCCACGCTTCGGCCGGATCTGACAGGAAACATGCTGAAGGTCAGCCCCCCCCCCTCCCCTTTCGACCTCCACAGTACAAGTTGGAAACTATGGTTGGCGGGCGATGATGCGGAGCGTCCCCCAGGACATCAACCTGCACAATCCGCAGGTATGTAGCTACGCCGGAGCCCTGTGCATTCACGACCTTTCTCACATAGACATTTGCAGCACTGACTTTGGTGAACAGGAGACACTTTGAATCTTCGGACCTACGCGGCGGCGGTATCCCAGACACACGGCTTCAACGTTCTTTTTCGTTGGATAGCATCACTCCTCTGAGTCAAGAAATGTTGAGGCAGATAATAAGGGTCGGATAGGATGGAACCATAACCTGAAGTCTGAAGAAGTCCATGGCAACATACCCATTTATAGCCGCTTGTCGCAAGTGAGGATGTGTGAACAGACACGATAGTCTTAGCCATATGTCCGTCATGGTGCATCGGCATTGTTGAATGCCTCTGTAAGCTTGTTCACTCCGCCGGAGAGCGAGTCCCTAACCGGTCACTAGTTTGCGGCATCAATAAGTTAGCTTTGCCCTCTATTGATGGACTATACTTCCATCTTTTACCTTTGCAAATCCTGAGTTAGAGGAACTGAGAGTCGTATGACTTTTCATCTTTTGATACGACCATCACGCACCATCTTGAATGTAATAGTTCTGCTGCAAGAAATCGGCGACGCTAAGAGAGGGTTGACAATACGCCCATCTAAATCACTCCATGCACACAGATGTGTCATGCAGATGACACGATCATTGCACATAGAGCCAGACGGCTCCCATCAATGTGTCCATTGTCTCTCCATGGAAAATAAGATGAGCAATGCTAGCATGTGCGGTAACCACTTGAGTGACTACGTACCTAGTCGAGGAGTAACTGTGCAATGCACTGGGAGTGTCGAAAGACGAAACAGTCCTCTACAAGTGTACATGTCTTCTATGGGTGCAGCGGGAGTGACATAAACATGGCAAGACATGGATATCGAAGTTGAAGTGGTTGCGGAGGTTCCGACCGCGGAGCTCCTCGGATAACGAACGAACCTTTGTCCAGAGTCCTCGTAGTACCCAATAGTTGGAATATGCTCACATACGAGAGTCGGAACGATATGTCTGGAGCAAACTTTGAGCTGAGACAAGACCATGAGAGACTCAAGCTTCAAGCTTCAAGTTTGAATTCGCTAGACTTGCAAGAAAGACGCCTCAAGTCAGCTCAAGTCTTGCCTCAAAGTCTTCAGCGCTTCAGCGTCAACCGCTTGACTTCAGCTCTCTTCAGCTGCTCAGCGCTCAGGACTGCTCGCTCCGTTTCTCAGCCCGCCCCGCACCCGCACCCACCACAAGCTCTTGGTTCGTCTGGCGCCACTACGATCACAACTTACACCGGACAAAACGACTGACTGAAAGCATTTAAGCGAGACAGGCGTATACCAGAGTAACCGCCGTGACTTACCAACTAGTCATTTCATCCATTGGGTCCCAACCTTTGGCGGCAGTTGAAGCGTAGCCAAGATGAGTTCATTAGCTTTTCTTGTGACTGAGCTTCAGGTCTGTAATGTACTGTTACTACTGGACCACAACCTTACTGTGTCATAGTCCCTAGCCAGCGAGACTCGGAGGAAACATCCTGACGTTCGCGAGGTGAGTCCCATCTTGAAGGATGAAAATACCTCTTCCCAATCTTTTACGGTGTTTGTTCTATTCAGGCTGCAGAAACGTCTCTCGCCATACTGCGGTCCTCCCCGGAGCAAGCAACCGCGAATTTGGCTTCAGGTACGTCATATCTATCATTCACCATATACACACACAACCGACACCCCCGCGTCCTATACCACCACACAAGATGGCCCGCAGTCCGACGACCTTCTCCGTCCCGTATTTATGGGTTGCGCGACTAGAAATGCGAAAGTTGTCGCCATCTCCCTCGGCTCACTACAACGCCTCATTGCACTCAAGGCCGTGCCCCAGTCCGCTGTGCCCCTCATTATCACGACAATGAGCGACTGCATGAATCAGGGCGTGGACATCCAGCTCCGCATCCTTCAGACCCTCTTGTCACTTATAACCAATTTCCCTGCAGTGCATGGACCACTCCTTGGTGATGTGAGTGCACGATTGACTGATCTCCGCCTATGTTGTAGCAAGGATATGCCCACATGCACCATGTCCTTCACTCACTTGAACTGCTGGTACCTGTGCCTATCGCCATGGTACATCTGCCTGGGAGTTCGAGCGAAGTGAGGTCTTTTGGCGCGTAGCTTGCCTAGAATCGTTCACAGAATATCTGTGTAGACGCCGCATCTTGCGCTGGATGTATGCAATGGCGGGGGTTGGTAGTATGCATTGCATGACTTCGCGTGGGTAACGAGTTCCCGCTCGCTCATGAAGATATGCGCATCCCCAATGTGCGATGATTTGGTACTTTACACCAGCAAGCGACTTTGACGTGCTCTGAGATATGATATGAACGGTCGACAGCTTGACGAGCTTCGATTATCATGGCGCCTCGATGGCTATGCCTCATATACGGAGTGCAAATGCACCTCACAGGGGTAGATGTGTGGATAGGTCACTTTCCATGCATCGCAGACCCGTCAGCGGAGTATATGAGCAAGCAAAAATCACCCGTTCGGGTACTATTTCTTCCCGTCCATCGGGGGGATCAATCGATCTGTTTACGCCGTAGTCTCCGCTTCGCGTGTTATATATCGACTAATTTGTTCTGTGACCATTTTATCTAGGCATTGCTGCTCTGCTTTAGACTCCAAGAGTCCCGCATAGCGGTTGTATCTTCTACTGCTGCTGCAACTCTACGACAGCTCGTGATGTTTGTTGTGGATAAGGTGGTAGACGAGGATCGTCGGGATGAGTTGACCGAGAGTGCAAAAACTGAAGTAGTTCTCCCTAATGGGGCGACGACCAAACTGGGCCCCTCTGCACATGACGCATATGCTGTGTTTGAGGATCTGTGTTTACTTGCCAACTCTGAAGAACCTCGCTTTTTGAAACTCGAGTCCCTTCGTAAAACCTTTGCTCTGGAGCTAATCGAGAGCGTATTGACAAACTACCACGACCTATTCCGCAAGGTATTCTCTCCCATGCAGCCCGTCGACCAGTGCTCACTGTGTGATGCTCTCTCTAGCACAATGAACTACGGCTCTTATTACAACACCATCTATGTCCACTGGTCCACAAATCACTTTCGGATCGACCCAATTTTCCTCTCACATTACGATGCACACGTGTCGTATTCTTACTTCTCAAGCAATTCTCGCTTGAGCTCAAGACCGAAGCCGAAGTCTTTCTTATGCTGCTCATCAGGATCATTGGTGCTGAGAGCGGCGACGGCGATCCGGCGGAAGCTATGCAGGGTCACACTGTCCGCCCGCTGTGGATGCGGGTCCTCGCCATGGAGATCATGCGTGGGTACGTCTTTGCGTCTGGTGTCATCATCGCTATCTGACCGTTTGCGATGCAGATTGTGTAGTGATGCGGAGCTCATGCGCAACGTGTGGGATCGATATGATGCGGAAGAAGGTGGCTCGAAAGTCTTCACGTCGCTCATCACCGCACTCAAGCGACTTGTCACCGAACGACCGGCGCTACTCGGAGTTTGCCAGCAGATGTTCGGCGTCGGTGTCTCGACGCATGCAGGTTCGAGTACGGACGGAGCATATGCTTTAGACGTCGGCGGAGTTGCTGGGATGGTCGCCAGCGCTGCTAGCGCCACTGTGTCGGGGGTTGCCAACATGATGACAACCGAGGCAGGGCTCAGCGTGCAAGGTTCCACCATGAAGTTGCAGTGCATTGACCAATTGGACAAGGCGGACTCACCGCCGATCCCGGAGGCGTATCTCTACCTACTCGGCGTCCAGTGTCTCGTATCGCTCTGTGAAGGGCTTGCAACGTTCACTGCACCACTATACAACTCCATCATGGTGCAAAAGCCTCGTACAGCTGGCGAGCCCGTCATTCGTGCCCCGCCTTCTCTTGATCTCTCGACTCTCCCGCAGGAAGAGCTGATCACCCTGCAGTTGCGAACGGTGCATGATATGGTTGAAAGCGGATGGCCAGCCCTCCTAGCGGCGCTGTCATTCCTCATCTCGACGAATCTATCAGACGAGCTTTTTGTAGACGTCCTTGCGAGCTATCAGGCGTTGACAACTGTGTCGGGCATGCTCGGCTTGACCACCCCGCGCGACGCGTTCTTCACCAGTCTTTCCCGACTCGCCATCCCCACACGTGTCGTGTCAAGTATCGACACATATGTCCCCGTTGAACCGAGCACTCCCCGTACAGCTGCGAGTGCCATCTCTGAGAGTCTAGGCGTTGCATTCCCTGGAGCAAACACTCAGCCTCCTGGGCTGTCCGAGCGGAACATGGCTTGTCTGAAGGTTCTAGTTGCAAGCGCGCTTTTCTTGGCGGGCAGTCTAGGCGCAAGCTGGTTCGACATACTGGAAGCACTGCAGAATGCAGACTACGTCTTGACGACGAAGGGCGTGCGACCTCCGTCGAGCAAGCGGAATACAATCGGTCCTGGTGCAGGCTCGCTTCCTCCGTCGCGCTCAGTCTCATCGACTGGGTCTCCACAGCCCCCAGCTTCTCAAGCCGCATCACCCGCTACAACGCGCCATCCGCTGCTCGCAGAGTTGGACCCGGATAGCATGCAGCATTCGATCCAGAGGTTGTTCGATGCTTCGAAGAATTTGGAGGATGAGGCGTTCTGCGATTTCGTCAAGGCACTGTGCAAGCTCAGCGCAGCGATGATCGGGATGCAGTCTGATACGTTGGAGCCAGTCAACGAGTCGACGGAATCGCTTGCAAGTAGCCCATCGACGTCAACCCTGTCTCCACAGGCCGAACCTGCACATCGGCGGAGGGTGAGCGGGATTCATTTACCTCGCACTTTGGTACGTTTCATAGCGATGGCAGAGATACCATTATTGACTGTCTATCGGTAGAGAACTGGAGACTTTGGAATAGCCAAGCTTGGTGGGGTCGCGATGCTAAACATTCATCGTCTCATATACAGGTCACCGGATGTGGCATGGGATCCTGTCATCGGACATCTCCTCTCCGTTGTGCGTCATCATCATGCACCACCCACTATCAGGGTGCAGGCTGCACGCGTCCTGGACGACATTCTCGTCATCGTGCCGCGCAATATCACCTCGTCAGCCGAACTGCAGCCAGTAGTACAACGGAGAGTACTGGACGTCCTAGCACTGCAGGTCATCCCCGACTCGTCTGCATCAGTTGGCAGTAGTACCACGATCGAGTTGCGGCGCATGGGACTCGAGACACTTCACCAGATTCTACAGTCTTCGGGACACACCTTAGTCGTCGGCTGGGAGACTATTTTTGAAATGCTTGGAAGTGTCTGCAAAGCTGTCCCACCGCAGTCTGGATCAGCGACACCCACCCACTCGCCCTCATTACAACTGCAAAACTTGGGCAAAAACCGTCCGCCACCACTAAGCTATGTAAACGAGAAGAACTATACCTCACTGGTCAAGATCGCTTTCCAGTCGCTCACTCTGGTATGCGACTCCCTGTCATCCCTGTCGCCTGAGCATCTTCGCCTATGTATCAGCACCCTCGGGCAATTCGGTCGCCAGGCTGACACTAACATCGCTTTGACGGCTGCGGAGAGCTTGCTCTGGGGAGTCTCCGATTCAATTCAGGCGAAACGCAAAGACGAGGACAAAGAGCCAGAGTACAGCGCACTGTGGATGTACCTCCTACTCGAAGTGCTCGGGCTCTGCACGGATGGCCGGCCCGAGGTGCGGATTGGGGCGATCCAGACGCTCTTTCGTACACTGCAGCTGTATGGTGCCACTTTGAGTCTGGAGACCTGGGATGAGTGCATCTGGAAGGTCACATTCCCGCTACTTGACTCTATCACGGCTTCAATACGACGAACCTCGCATGTCCCACTGGGAGAAGACCCGGCATCCCCGGCTCCGCCGCCTGACCTGCAGTGGGACGAGTCGAAGATCCTTGCCCTACAATCGATCGGTTCTATCTTCCAGGATTTTCTGACGAGCAAGATCATGCGTCTTGACTCGTTCACCCAAGCGTGGGCTGTCTTCGTGAGCCATATTCAAGATTCGTGGCTTCATGATAATCGCACGATCACGGCTCCTGCGCTGCGTTGTTTGGAGAAGGCCATCAGAGCGTGCTCGGCGGCCGACGAACTGAAGACAAGAACTATAGAAGCCCTCGAGATCGCATGGCGCGCGTGCGACGAAATGGGCGGTACTGTCGCTGAGCGGGAAGCAGCGTCGCCTGGCAACAAGTCACCGACTGTGGTGGTCTCGCCTGCTAAGCCACTCACTCAAGAGAGCCTCATGGCATACGTGGACGTTATACGGTGCACGCGCAGCATAGGGAGGCAAGTGGAAGACCGCGAATGGCAGCTCGAGCGCCTGACTCGCCTCATGACGATCCTGAAGGGTGCGTGGCAGTAATACGGTTCAATGTCCGAACTGACGATCGTCTTCAGGTGTACTGACATATCCCAGTTCGCCTGACTTCAGGCCGGATATCGACGCACTGAGCCCCGTTCAGGTGAGGGGTCCTTTCATTTGCGCGCGGGTTCCTGGCTAAATGACCTGCGGAGACAGGCAGTCGTAATGGAAGCGGTGGACAGCATCGAACTAACTGCGCAGGGCGTCGTCTCGCTCGTACTCCGTGACCTCTCGGAGTATGCGACTCTTCCCTTCCTTGCCGCTTTCGACGTCCAGACCCTGCTCCCTAGCAGCATTCAGTCGGGTTCCAAGACATCCCGGACCGCATCCAGCCGTGTGACCTACATCGCGCTATCGAAGAAGACAATGCCACTTCTTGTTGATCTCTTCCTCCGGTTCAAGGATGAAGCGACCGTCTACGTGGACGGTACGGTTGAGACTGTATTCGCGGTACGCGCATGATTAGTCTCAAAGTTCAGTCGATATAGACTCACGAGCTTCTTTCTCTGCAGGCATACTCCATTCCTATCAAGTTGAAGTATGAGTGTCCAGCTCCTTCGAAGTTTGGGAAGGATCAACCGCTATGGAAGATGGCGACGACCAGCTTCTTGCGCATAGTCAAAGAGTGCGGCGAGCAAATGCGGAAGCTGCGGGACGGTGAGCAGACATGCTAACGACATCTAGCATAGCTAATCATAAACGATCTATCAGCTATCCCTGCCGCGAGGGTAGAGGGGGTCTGGAGGCAAGTCGTCGATACTTTCCGAGGAGGAATCCTAGCCGATTGGTAAGTTGCGGTTCGTGGATGTAGAACGGCTCCGTTCACAGCAACCGTCCATAGTTCTGCTGTCGAGAGTTTCTCTCTCGACCTTCAAGAAGCCGAGGAAAACTTTGACCTGTCACTCATCGCTTCTCTAGAGATAGACGTCGTCCCGTACCTCGGAGAATCCACCGTCCCAGATTACATCGTCTCGCAATTGGCCCGGGTGTTGCAGCAAGGAAGCCGATTGAGGACAACTGATGACGACCACCTACCCCCATCGCCTTCTTCCCTGCCCGATGTCCAGCTACCTCGCGGCGAGAAGAGAATCAGTTCGAGCCGATCCTCCAACGAGCTCAACGGGTTGACGAATTTTGGCGATGGGTCCATCGGGGTCGGCACCACGGCTCCTGGCCACTTCTTGTCCAGAGAGCGCTTCTCATACTGGTGCTTTGATCTATTGTTCCTGATCTGTTCGGATACCTCTCAAGGTGAGTGCCTGTGGCTCAACATGCTTCCGTGCATGCCACTTGAACGCCATCCACCCCAGATCGCATACCTTCGCGGAGGCGTATTGCGGCTCTAAGCATACCGTCTTTGCTCGAACGCTGTCGCACAACCCTTGTTAGATATGTCGCAGACGAGTCACTGCGGGGCAACTTGCCCTTTCCGAGGTCCGCATGTCCCATCTGTCCCCTGAATTCGTCGCGCCCACACTGATTGACAGGGCACGAGAAGAGGAGCTATTGTACGTCCTCAGGAAGTCACTCGCCCTTCAATTATGGCCTGGTACATTGTGGGCGGCGTTGTCCGATTCTCCTTCCCAGTATTGTGTGGAACAACCTCGTTCGTATCGAAAAATTTTCCCATACCACATTATACTAATCATCTATCCCAGCCATTGACCAAACCCTTGCCCCTTCCGCGATCATCACTGACTCCGTCAAACGTTCAACCAAAGCGCACCTGTTTCATCTCTATCCCATTCTGTGCGAGATTGTATCTATCCCACGGAAAGCGCCAACGGGTTGGGCTACGACGAGCGCACTGGGGGCGCCAATTGAACAGGGCCCTACGGTTGAAAATTCTTCGACCAAGGGTTACGCCGTGGAACTTGATGCACGGACCCTCGCGAAAGACTGTCTGAAGGAGGTTGGCAGGGAGCTCGGAGTTGGATATTAGCACCATCATACTTACCTTGTTACGCTTTGTCTCATTGAGAACATGCGCACACGTTTATCAATGTTCATTGTACATACTACCACGTAAACTTCTGTACTAATCTCTTAATACTAGTCAAGAATCACATCTGTATCCCCTCGTCTCTAGTGCGGTGGTCCCGGGATGCCTGGTAGAGGCTCCTTCAGATCATCCTCAGTCGCACTCATGACTGTCAGCAAGTCTTCCTTCTTGAACATCCGCGCCGTCTGGATTGCAGTCGGAGTACCAAGGCGCGGGTCTGCGCCGCCCTCAACTAATACACGGACGACTTCGTTGTAGCCTTTGAATACTGCGCCAGCGAGGGGGGATTGACCCTGATCGTTCGTGCGATTTCCATCCGCCCCTCTCGCCAGGAGCTCCTTGACGAGATGAGCGTGTCCGTTGTAGGCGGCGAGCATAAGAAGTGTGTTGCCTAACCCGAGCATCATGGGAGATGAATGTTAGCGCACCGCATGCGCGACGCATATGCGTAGATCAGTTCGAGTGACCTCGCAACGGGCGCACGTACCCTTGTCATTTGTGAGATTGGACGGAAGGCCCGCATCGACGGCCTGGAGAAGCAGCTCCGATCTGTTGTCACGGGCCGCGTCGAACATTCGGTGTGCGAAGTCGAGCGTTTCCCGCGGAAGGCTTTCTAGTACGCTCTGCTTCGAGTTGGTCTCCGCCTGGATCATGAGAGAAAGCTGCGTTATCAGGCATGCGGTGGGCCTGCGCTTGGGTACACACCATCGGATGGGGTAGGGGCGATCGTTCGTTCTTGGGTTTGTCGATTGCTCGCGTTCGCACAGGTTCCGGCTAACGGGCTTCGGACGAACGTCGAACACTAGCACTGAGTCTGAGAAGGGGAAGCTTGGGCTGCGAGTTCCTTTTATCAGAGAACCCCAGAAAGCTCCCGAGGGTCAGTTGACAAAGCTTCTCTCAGCGAGCTCGTGACCAACTTCTCGAAGCACTACTGGCATACCCATGATGAAAAGAGTCGGTTCAGTCGAAAGCAGCATTACATAGCAACCGCAGATCCAGCACGTATGCATCAATTACATTGAGTTAGCGACTCGTCTCAAAAGTCCCATGCAAAGACGTCTAAGCGAGCCTTAGTCGGCGTCTCTCCCACCAGAACACTACCTCATCCGCTCCCGGCGCACACGACTGTGTTGACATCCCCAAACCCTCCCAAGTCCCCCGGACTGCTGCTTACGGGTGGTCCTTCGTCTTCGGAAGAATGTCCCCCCTGTGATCCAGATGCACCTAGCAGGAGGATATCCGGGGTACTGTCGAGCTTCCATTCATCTGCCTCGCCGTCCTCTGAGATGCACGAGAGCGTGTGCAAACGTCCTGGTCGGGCCTTCGTTGGGGTGGCGACAACATCTTGCTCCTGCTCCTGATCCTCGTCGTCGTCGGTGTCGTACATATTCATATCGTCGACACGGTTCAACTTGGACAACGGCGCCTGAGACTGTGACTGAGTTTGAGACGTGCGGGAGGAGGAAGAGGTTGAGGAAGCGGCGAAAAGCGCAGGTAGCCGCGCTTGACTCTGAGCCTGAGACTGTGCTTTCTGCGAATGCGCCCTGGACAGCTGTGTGTGCGGCTTGACCGGGGTGGCGGCGACAAGGACACTGCCCATCGAGGCCTTCTCGCCGCGTTTGGCATTCTGGCTGCCTACCTCACGGGCCAAATGCTGGCTTTGCGTTCGCGATTGCGACGGCCCAGGCGCGGGCACGGACGCAGTGCGCTCCAGCTGAGGCTTCTTCTTGCCAAACTTGGTCGTCATAGTCACCTCGAACATGGTTGCACGCTTGCGCAGGGCGTTCGGGCCAATGCTGAGCGAGCGCGACCTTTCGCGTTTCTCCTGTTCGAGAGACATTGAGAGGGAGCGCGAACGTGCACGGATGGCGTCATCCTTGCTTTTCGCCGTCCCAGTCGACCGCTTGGACGCCGAGGACTGAGAAGAAGCTGTAGTCGACGACACGGCGGGCTGGAGATGCTTCGCGGAGGGCTTGGGGGACAGAGGGGGCGAGAGGTCGAGCGAGTCGGTGTCTGAGTTTCCGGCATCAGGAAAGAGTTTCGAACGGAGGAGCGCGCACAGCTCGGGCAAGTTCTTCTTAAACCTAATCCGCCTCCGTTAGCTCCAACCTTGACCTTGAACTAAGCCAACGGTGAACACATACAGAGGCTCAACGATGTCCTCGCAGAAGGCCTGCATCCAGTCTCGGTCGTCCTTCTGCTTCTCCTTGCCGTTTCCTGGCGCCGATTTAGGGGCATCTCCGCGGGCAAGCGTGCTGTCGACCGATTGCATGAGCTGCCACATTGCCAGCTTGTCCATGTAGCTTTCTAGACGCTCCTCTAGAGACTGCGGGGACGGCTCCAGCGCTCGCTCCCTCTCACGTTCTTTGCGTTTACGCTTCTTTGACTTGGAGGGCGATAGCGAGGGCGGCAATGGGAGAGACCCGACGACGGCAGCTCGGGCATCCTCCGTCGTCGGGTGAGCTCGATCTCTAGGGAGGGAGATGAGCAACAGATGGATGAGGATCTGGATTAGGACCCTGGCAGACAGATGCACGGGGCGGCAGAACAGAAATCGAGTGCGTGAGAAGGGCGCGCGCCCGCGGAGTAGCGGAGGAAAAACACATCTGGGCACATACTCTCTCCGCTCAAACTTCTCGAGCCACGCGTCCTTGAGCCGCTCCTGCACCTCGTCCTCGTCGTGCATCTCCTGCGGCGGCTCGTCATCGCCAACTTTATCCTTCTGGTACGCGTACCACAAATACTCTTCCTCGGAGTCAGCAGGCTCGTTCTGCTCGGTGAGAAGCTGCGGGATGCGGGCATGATACTTCTGCGACGCGGCGCGGCTAGTCAGCAAGATTGGTTTGAGCAAAGAGTGTAATGGATGGGCGGTAGGTGATTGAGAGGTGGATAGGCAAGATGATGACAACGTCACACGCAGCATGGCGGGTACGAGGAATTGCAGCGGCATGATTGACTGGAAGTGGAGCGGTGAGTACAATCTGTATGTTTGGTATGCAAAGAGCCCCGCGGAACTTTGGACATATTGTTTATGACATGAGATATGCTATTGATGAGTAGCGGAAATAACATCAAGCGCAAAGTTCTGCGCAGGCCACGCACAGCACCTGAGATTCAATACTCAATGCCGAGATGAGATATTCACAATGCCCCACCCCTCGCGATATGTCAGCCGAGAAGCACGAAGGCATTCCACCTCATGGGTAATAGATGTTGGGAGAGATTCCCCAAAGTTGGACCTTCCCACAACGCAGCTAAGTGATGAAATGGCCCAGTTACGTCCCTGAGAAATCGTGAAAAGCACCTACGTGCTGTGTGACGAGGAGACAATAAGGCTGTCGGCTTCTCAACGCTAACCGTAATAGCCAACGTAGAGCCAACAAACAAGACAATGTCAAGTTTGCCGTACATGCAGCAATAGCCCCTATGACCATTCATCGTCCCCCTTGACGTCCTAGTTGGTGGACGTCTATAGTTTTCCTCGTAAGGCGAGGGGAGCCGCCTATTAATGAACCTGGCGTTATATACGCTCTTCCCGAATTCTGAAACCATGCGCCAAGTCCATCTGGTGACAGACCCTCATGACGACATGTAACGTGTATAGCTTGCGAGTCTGAGCGTAGTATTCCGTGCCGCGATGATCAATCTCCAGTCCTTGTTATATCAGCCAGCACAAGAATGGACGGATCTACACACTACATATAGCGGTCACATCAGAATCGCATGATAGGGGCTGCAACACGTGTTACGTAGTTCCGAAGGATGAGAACATACGGACCTTGCCTCTCCATAACCGGCAGAAGGACTGGACGATCTGGCAATATGGCAAGGTCATATCCATCGTGAGTGTAAGCGCATCCGGACATACCCACACTCAATAGGTGGCATTACGTATGCAGGGTGCACGAAGAGGCTGCTCTACATGTACCCCACATCGTGTGCGAACGCTACAGATCTCGAACAGGCCCGATGCGCCGGGGAGACGCATTATATAGTGCCACACCGCAGGCAGTGGCAGCGGAGGAGACCGAAAAGACAGGGAGGTGCGAGAGGATCGGACGGCTGACGGAAGAGAGTAACGCCTTACCTGCGGTAACCATAGGAATTGGAGATACGTTCGGGAAACGTACTCTTCTGCCGTCTCGGCGGCTGGGTCTGGGTACGGGAGCTCCTTGTTGAGGTTTCGCTCCTGTGTTGTCAGCCATTTGACGGGGGGACTAGTAGGCAAGCAGTATAATGGTTGACCTATAGTGACCATCACAGCGGGGGGGGAATGGGGTGGTTAAGATCTGGGAGGCCGGGACGGAGGTGGCGGAAGAGAAACAAGCGGCGATTACTCTGACGCGACGCGTGTGTAACAGCGGGAATGTCACGTGGGCGGCTCGTGGCGGGGAAGTGTGTGACCCGTGACAGTCGTACCTGGTTCTCAAAATGGCTTCTGTTGCTACGTTCGTGTCTCATCTCCTCCGCTCCCTCTTCGACCGGATGCTGTGTGTGTCTTAAATCTCTCGACCGCCCTGTCGCTATGATTTATCTGCCCATATCCCTCTCTGGGGATGTCATACAAGCGGTCCGTGGAGTACGTCTTCTCCCAGCGCTTCTCCCTGGTTGCCATGAAGAAACAGACACCTCTCGTAATGAAGCCACTAATGTCTCCGTCAGCGACACTTGCGGCGTTCCGTACCATTTGCGCGTCCGTAGATCGCAATTTACCCGCAGCACGCCCTCGGCGAGTTGATACGGCTTACTGTCTTTTAACTTGTACGTACTTTTCTGATACAATCCGCGGGCATCGCGGGTCATCCATCATGGTTATTTCTCCCTCATCCCCCCCCCCCCCCCCA